>CM055736.1:8050237-8168755 GCA_029465975.1 Dallia pectoralis
TTGTGTGTAAGACATTGACTGCTTATCTCACTCCTGGAGTTCCTGCTGAGTGTTTGCATGTGTCCGTTTGTCTGAATGCTGTGCTGGCTCATGTGTTTTAGAAGATCCCTGTTTATTTTTGGATGTTTTACAAGCTGCAGTCGAGGGCTTGTTAAAAGGGTAACCGCTGTGAGTGAGGGCAGGAGAGAGTTCTCCTGTGTCAAAGAGAGCGTTCTCATGTGTTCTCCTGTGTCAAGGAGAGAGTTTTCCTGTGTCAAGGAGAGAGTTCTCCTGTGTCAAGGATAGAGTTTTCCTCTATAGCTCTTCCAAAATACTAGTAACTGAATGTATGTGCTGCAGGCTTGAGGAGAGGGAGCTGCTCTAGTTTGTGGAGGTCTATGTGGAGATAGGCCAGTTGTATGACATGCCCACACCCAATGCTAGTGGGCCAATGATATGTAGGAGACTGCCCAACATATTTCTATCGGTCTCCTATGTCTTTCTGCCTGTCTGTCGTCCCATGTTTTACTGTCTCCATTCCCTGGGCAGGCAGACTATAGGACAGTGGGCGGGCAGACTATAGGACGGTGGGCGGGCAGACTATAGGACGGTGGGCGGGCAGACTATAGGACGGTGGGCGGGCAGACTATAGGACGGTGGGCGGGCAGACTATAGGACGGTGGGCGGGCAGACTATAGGACGGTGGGCGGGCAGACTATAGGACGGTGGGCGGGCAGACTATAGGACGGTGGGCGGGCAGACTATAGGAGGGTGGGCGGGCAGACTATAGGAGGGTGGGCGGGCAGACTATAGGACGGTGGGCGGGCAGACTATAGGACGGTGGGCGGGCAGACTATAGGACGGTGGGCGGGCAGACTATAGGACGGTGGGCGGGCAGACTATAGGACGGTGGGCGGGCAGACTATAGGACGGTGGGCGGGCAGACTATAGGACGGTGGGCGGGCAGACTATAGGACGGTGGGCGGGCAGACTATAGGACGGTGGGCGGGCAGACTATAGGACGGTGGGCGGGCAGACTATAGGACGGTGGGCGGGCAGACTATAGGACGGTGGGCGGGCAGACTATAGGACGGTGGGCGGGCAGACTATAGGACGGCAACTCAAACCAACACACTAAAACACACTAATACACACAAACACACCTGCTTGCAAGGACTTCTTTTGGATAACTATTGATCTGTTAACCTTATCCCTAGCCTTAATCACTAAGACACCATTATTACTGAAACGTTGAGCCTAAAAAGCTATTTATATGAGGTCTGGCGAAATGTCTTGACTAGTACTATTTGGCCTCGGGTTCCTATTCTAGCAAGGACATCTGAACATCAATACATTCATAAACCCACACTAAAACAGACAGACATGCACACCAACACATTAAAACCTGACATCAAAGCCTCTCTGATTTCTCCTGTGTGCTGAATGAAGGTGTTAGGGTCGACAGTAGGGTGGAAGTCCCTAAGAAACACACACATCTGGGTTGAAATCTATACATTAAAAAGTTTACTTTTTTATGTACCTGTTTTTGGTGTGTTTGTGTATTGTCAAATAACGCAGCACAAAAACATCACTAAGGTGTTGGGCCCCACGAGCCGCAAGAACAGCTTCAATGTCACTTGTTGTCATATTTGCCCGTTAGGTGTTCAGCTGAGATCTGGTGACTGCCAAGGCCATAGCATAGGATTCACATATTGTTAATACTCAACGAACCATTAATTAACCCTCAAATTCTCTTATTTTTATCCTGCCATCTTGATTTATAATCCTTATTTCTGAATTTTTTTGATAACCTAAATATCAAATCTTGTCATAGTTCCGATATTCCGAAAAATACCATAGTGAATTCATGGAAGCGTTGTATTTGACAAGACAATGGAAGCTGCTTTCTTCCCAATGTCCCACTTGTTTAATATGACTCTTCTCATTAATTATGACCTAAAAACATGCAAATCAGTGTTATCAAATGCATGATGATTTTCAACTCAATGTGTCTAAATACATATGTAATAATAATTCTGAAGACCCAAAGGCCACAACTTTTCTGTCCAATATATCATAAATCCCATAAAATATATTTACAAATGTCCTCAAAGGGATTGATGTAGTATTTCAATTCAGTTGTTTCACTAAAATCCTGTTGTAAGGGCCTAACAGTGTTTTAATTGGTCGATTAGTCATTCACCTTGTGGTGGCGTGGGGGTCCTTGGATACAGAGTCCTTGTATATGGACTTCCCATCTGGCTCCATATAATTGATCTGATATATGCCTGTATGTTCTACACAATGTATTTCTGTCTGCCTGTCACTCTAAACGGACTTAATTGTTGATGCGGTTTCAGCACAGTGTCGACTGGTGAATCTGGGCAGGGGTGGAATAGATCCACAGATCCAGACGTCATTGACTGAATGATTCCAGGGATTCCAGCTATGCACGCACATGCTATCAGGAAGGACAGGAATGTTAAGGATGACGGAGATGTTTATTTTCATGGAGGGGGGTGGTGTGAGGGGCTCTGTCTAGACAGACAGATGGTGTTTACTGTAGCCAAGGAGTTTAGAAACTAACAGAAAAATATAGAAGGCCGGACTGTTGTGAGAGACTGTGATGGTGGTCCTGTCTGTCTGCCAATATACCTGTCTGTCTGCCAATATACCTGTCTGTCTGCCAATATACCTGTCTGTCTGCCAATATACCTGTCTGTCTGCCAATATACCTGTCTGTCTGCCAATATACCTGTCTGTCTGCCAATATACCTGTCTGTCTGCCAATATACCTGTCTGTCTGCCAATATGCCTGTCTGTCTGCCAATATGCCTGTCTGCCTGCCAATATACCTGTCTGCCTGCCAATATACCTGTCTGTCAGTCTGTGCATACTTCTGTCTCTCTGTCCGTCTGTTTATTCTTTTACCTACCTGTCTGTCTGTCTCTCTGTCAGTCTGTTTATACTTCTACCTGTCTGTCTCTCTGTCAGTCTGTCTACACTTCTACCTGTCTGTCTCTGTCAGTCTGTTTATACTTCTACCTGTCTGTCTCTCTGTCAGTCTGTCTACACTTCTACCTACCTGTCTGTCTGTCTCTCTGTCAGTCTGTTTATACTTCTACCTGTCTGTCTCTCTGTCAGTCTGTCTACACTTCCACCTACCTGTCTGTCTGTCTCTCTGTCAGTCTGTTTATACTTCTACCTGTCTGCCTCTGTCAGTCTGTCTACACTTTTACCTACCTGTCTGTCTGTCTCTCTGTCAGTCTGTTTATACTTCTACCTGTCTGTCTCTCTGTCAGGCTGTCTACACTTCCACCTACCTGTCTGTCTGTCTCTTTGTCAGTCTGTTTATACTTCTACCTGTCTGTCTCTGTCAGTCTGTCTACACTTTTACCTACCTGTCTACCTGTCTATCTGTCTCTCTGTCAGTCTGTTATACTTCTACCTGTCTGTCTCTGTCAGTCTGTGTACATTTCTACCTGTCTGTCTGTTTGATGTGTGATGTTGTAAGGCCACCAGTGCTGTGTAGTTTTCCTGATGTATTAGCCTGTGTGTCACACATGAAGCACACTAACACACATCCCTGGGCTGCTTGTTGGCAGTGCATTTTGGCCTTGTCCAGTTCGGGATGGGATTGTGAGGGTTATGGGGTGGTATATGGGGGGGGGTCACGCTCACCGCAGGGCGTCACCGTGGCAGCACAATGGGCAGGGAAGCTGCCCCGAGGCAGAAAGCAAGGTGTTTCCTGTGACCTGGCTTACTGCTGCGTCAGCCCACACACACACACACACACACACACACACACACACACACACACACACACACACACACACACACACCACATTTAAACTGCACACATCCATAAGCATGATCACATATTCACAAAAGAACATGTGGCACACCGTCAAAATTAATTTGCCTACACACACACTCTTAGCCAGTATTCACCGTATTATTATTTTGATTAGAAAAAGTATTCGCTAAATGTACCGATCTATATACACAGCAACTGACCAGTACCCCTTGGTCAGTGGTCTTTTCAGCTCCTATCACAGTCAAGCCAGTCTGTCTCAGCCACTCATTGCATCTGCTGGCCCAGATCTGTCACTGCTGTTTTCTGCAGCCCACCAATCATCTCAGAGGACACAACCACCTAAAAATCACTGCTGTTATTTAGGGTGTTGACAGGTCAGTGTTGGGGCAGTGTTAAGCTAGGAATATGTTAGGTCAGTGTGGTGAGGACAGTGTTAGGTCGGTGTGGTGAGGACAGTGTTAGGTCAGTGTGGTGGGTACAAGGTTAGGTCAGTGTGGTGGGGTTTGGCTTAGGTCAGTGTGGTGAGGACAGTGTTAGGTCAATGTGTGTGTGTGTGTGTGTGTGTGTGTGTGTGTGTGTGTACCTATAATACATTATTGTTACACTTAGCAGAAAGCAGCATTCATGTTTCAATGTTTAATTCATGCTTTAAGGGCCTAGCTTAGTGCCCTAACATATTGCTAAAGTATAGTGATTGCAGCGTTCCTCACCTCATGAATATTTTATTAAAAACCAGCTTAGTTTATTCATGACAGCGGGGCTATTTTGAATGAGGATATACCAGTCTCTGACAGGGCTGACTGATTTACTCATGAAAACACACACACGTGAGCTGTTCTCACTCACACTCCTAAAGATTAAGCATGGGGCTATCCATTCATGAGTGGGCAGCCAGTACAATACCAGGCCATATGACTAAATGAAATATACCACCCAATGTCCCTACCCAGCTGTACACATGTCAATAAATCTAATTGATTTTGTAAAGCCCTTTTAATATTAGCAGTGCTTTTACAGATACCCAGCCTGAAACCTGGAATGGCAAGCAACAAAAGTACTGCACATTTGTTATGAAACACTCCCTCGTAGGGTCCAAACTTAGTCTGGTTCCTCTCTAGGTTTCTTCCTTAGGGTTGGCCAGTGCTTCCAGTTGAAGATTTTAAGAGTGCATTACTATAGTGGCTATATTTCAGAATGTTAAGTCACAAACGTATTTGTTTCAAATAAACACTGTCCCTGCTGGAGCTGGGTTTATGACTCACAATCCAAGATAAAGCAAACGTGGAGATCCAGAGTTGTAATTCTAGCAAAAATTATAACGTTTCACCTAATTCTTCCTCGTAGCGAAACTATATACAATATATACCTCACCTGGCAGGCAGTAATTTGTGTTTGCTTTGGCTCATACCTACCCAAAAATGGGAAACATACATTTGTGTTCAAATTCCTACCTCACAAACTACCGCATACCATAATCCCATATGTACTGATTTCTATTCTTCGACCTGATCAATATAAAGTTGACTGTGGCTCTAACAATTACCATTCTAGGCCCATTCTAACCCTGAATATTTCTGCACTCTACGTTTTGTGTACACTTCAAGTGGCGACCTTTAACCCTGTGTTCCACAGGCCCCGGCTGCCCCGAGGAGTTTGATGGAGAAGATGAAGAGGCTGAAGCGGCGTCTGTCCCTGACCCTGCGTTCCAGCCATACCATCGACGAGTCTCTGTCTGAACTGGCTGAACAGATGACCATCGAAGACGGCAGCAATAAGGATAACGGTCAGTGGGTTCCTGCTGCGCTACTGAACCCCAGGGGGGCTGTCATTGTCATTATCAAATCGAATGCACGTGAAATATTTAAGGCCAGGTAGTAACCCGAAACTGTTTTGTTGTTTGCATCTCTCTGTCCAAGTCCATTGGGGTCCTGTTTGGAGCTGTATCGGCTTACATTTTATTTGTGACATTCTTAGCCACACCTAAAACATGTTTTGTCACTACCATTTGAAGTGCAATCTGGAGTGACCACCCATGACTGTTTTGTAAAAGACTGAGACATGGTTACTGAATGCTCTTAGAACACTACAACTCCCACAAGGCCCTTTTTCCAAGTTTTTCCTTGCATGGGTGCAACAAAAATATACCATAACTGGATTACATTGTGTAGCTAATATTATTTTATCAATGTCCATGCAAAAAAAGATGAAAGCTATTCCACAATATCTGCTTGCAGTAGAACATACTGGGAAAGTTTCAATTTGCATAAAAAATGGTTAGGTTAGCTAGAAATAATTATTGAATGTACTGATTTGCCGGGCCTGGACTGAGAGTAAATCCTACATAACTCCCTCCCCTCAGCTAGTATAGCGTGTGAGGTGTCTAAGGTGTATTTGTGTACAGAGCACACACTGCCCAGCTCGGTGCCAGGGATGACCGCTAACGTTAAGGTTCTGTAATGGGCCTCGACCCAAACACCAGGGGAGGACACAGCCAGCCTCATGGTGGTTGTAATGTTTGATGTGTTATGTAGTCGGTCATCGAAGGCATCTAAAGAGTGTAATAATCTGGTGAACAGAGGGACAGTGGGAGGCGAGGAGAGACGGTGGAGGAAATGGTACACACGGGTAATAGGAGCACACCAGAGAGACAGACCGAGAAGATTTGATGGTGAACAGTGTGTGGAGAGACGATGAGAAAAGGATTTCTTTAGATGAATACCGAGCGGCCGGTTTAGAGACTGTGTCTCCGAGTGTTGCTCTATAAGCCTGTGCGTAGCAACAGAACAAGCCTGGTGGGACTTATCATCTACTGGGACACTTCTAATCAGACCTGAGACCTGTGGGCAGCGGGTGATTCTGACTGGGTTTGGGTCAAACACAACCCACTTAAACATGCCAATGTTTTTTTATTCTGTCGCGGTGTGTAATGCTGAAATCTTTTGACCTAGTTTCAGTTGCATAAGTGCCGGTTCTTTCTCCTTTTGTGTAATGAACATGCTGTAATGTAACAAACCAGTAAGCTGATATAATTCACCCTAAACAAATAAAGTCATATATAATTACTTATACACGCATACATACACACATATACACACACATATACACACTTACATACATACACACAGACATGCATACACATACACACACATACACACTGCTTACTTCAACCAAGGATTGATTCAGGGGTTGTGTGGGACAAATCTTATTGCTGATTGGCGGATTTGTTAACTAACCACTTGCCGTTTCTCCACACAGAGCCAATCGTGCGTAATGGGCGCCCGCCTTCCTCCCACAGCATGCACTCATTCCTGCACCAGTACACCGGCTCCTTCAAGAAGCCCCCACTACGCCGGCCGCACAGCGTCATCGGGGGCAGCTTAGGATCCTTTATGGCCTTCCCAAGCAACGGCAGTCGCCTTGGTGAGACAGAGATGCGTGATACACACAAACACAGTATGAGCACCACTGTTAGCACACACGTGTTCTTCGTGGCCATGCCACCTGGTTAACGCCCAGCTGCCGGGGTGAGTTGTCACGGAGACAGGACGCACGTGTATGTGTATCAGGAAGTGAGTGAGCGAGAACAGATGGTGACAGGGGACTAACGCACAGTGTGTCATGAGAGTTCCCACCTGACAATGTATTTGTGGTAGTTCTTCATCATGCCGGATGAGTATCTCTCTGTTCTCTTCAACTCTCTCTTCATATCTGTCCTCTCCTCTTCATCTCTCTCATCTTCATATCTGTCCACTCCTCTTCATCTCTCTCATCTTCATATCTGTCCACTCCTCTTCATCTCTCTCATCTTCATATCTGTCCACTCCTCTTCATCTCTCTCCTCTTCATATCTGTCCTCTCCTCTTCATCTCTCTCCTCTTCATATATGTCCACTCCTCTTCATCTCTCTCCTCTTCATATTTGTCCTCTCCTCTTCATCTCTCTCCTCTTCATCTCTCTCCTCTTCATACATGTCCACTCCTCTTCATCTCTAGTAATTATTAACTTTTCACATTCTTCACTGTGCGTTTCTGTGGGTGTATAATGCAGAAATTGATGTTTTTTGTGAGTCTGAGTCATATATGATTCATATATCTGCGTACCAACTTGATTCATGGATGTGCATCTGAGGACCAGTGTCTGTGCATGTTCTCTGTGCCATCGCCATGGTGATAGTTGTTCCTATCTGTATTCTGGTCCGAGGTGAAGCTATTATTGTCTGCGGTCATGGAGTTTTATAGAGCGCAACTCCTCAGACTCCATGTGTCCTTGGAGAAGGAGGAAGATTTTGGTAGGAACCGGCTCAGCCAGGCAAGGCCACCAGAGTCACAACGGATCTAGATTAGGACACTGTTAAATACTGATTTAGCTGCAAGGACAGTGAAAAATAGTGGAACATGGTAGGCAGACTGGTGACCAGCGAAGAAATAAGACTCAGATAAGGACAGAGGTAGAGGGATGGAGTGAGATTGGACGAGGGGTGGAGGTAGTGTAATAGAGAGAGAGAAAGATGGATGGAGGGAGGTAGTGTGAGAGAAAAAGGGACTGTTGGAGAGGAAGAGGTGTAGATGACAGAAGTGCTGTGTGCTGACAGGCTGTTGTAAGTGTTGACACACTGATGACAGAGAGAATCTGCCAGGGCATTCAGATGCAGCTACTCATTAACTGTGTGTGTGTGTGTGTGTGTGTGTGTGTGTGTGTGTGTGTGTGTGTGTGTGTGTGTGTGTGTGTGTGTGTGTGTGTGTGTGTGTGTGTGTGTGTGTGTGTGGTGTGTGGTGTGTGTGTGTGTGGTGTATTTTTAAAAGCTTCTACACACGCACTTTCACAATCCAGACTTCATGCACTAGTTTGAGTTTTATGACCCTGGAGGAAACCGAGCTGGTATAAGCGTTTCATCTTTGGCCTGTGGGTTGAGAGGAGGGTTTGAGGGGGAAGACGCCAGAGGCTTTGGCGGCAGAACTGTAGACTACTTTACTTTATCACCCACCTCAAACCGGCCTCCTGGAGCGTTCAAAGTCAGACCATTCACATCCCTTTCAGGTCACAGCAAAATCACGACCTACTTCAACACAGCCACACTCTGGAATCAATAGCCAACAAACCGTGTGGTATTAAGAATAACGATCATCCTAGTTGGAAACTAAGCAGTACAGTATTATATTTGACACCATGGAAGAATGGTTAAATTAAGAAAAGAAAAATTTAAAATCAATGGTCATTTTTTAATAATGCCTCGTTATTACGAGGTAATAACAAATGTACTAATGGCAAATTTCAAACTAACCAAATGTAAGATTTTCTCTTACATCACCCCTTGAATTCCGAACCGAGGTCAGATTTAGTTTTTGTACAATTCTGACCCCTTCATCCTCCTCTTCCTCACCAGACATCGTCCATGAGAACCTGAAGATGGGCTCAGACGGGGAGAGTGACCAGGCATCTGGGACGTCATCTGACGAGGTGCAGTCACCCACTGGAGTGTGTCTGAGGAATAGGGTGCAGCGACGCATCTCCATGGAGGTACGCCACACACACACACACACACACACACCTCGCTCTATGATGGAGTACTATCCAGCCCCCCTACATCAGTCCTGGTCTTTAGGGTAGGTCACGGCTCTTCCCCATTTGTTGCTAGGGTAGGATTGGGAGGAGTGATAAGCAGGGCAACTCAGTCACTACATGCTCATGAATCAGGTTTCCCAAAGACGTGTGTAGAGAGATGGGTGGGAGGGCTTATGTAGACGGGAGGGCTGGAGAGGTGGATCGAGGATGGAGGGGGTGGAGGGGGTGGAGGATGGAGGGGGTGGAGGGTGGAGATCAGATCCAGGCTACTAACAATCAGGGCCGGGGTTACATGCGAACACCGAGGTCAGGACATCTGTCATCTGGTAGATCGCCAAACATTTCTCTCTAAAACAGACTGTAGCTGCCCCTGCGCGCCTGCTAGGTGAGATCACATTTTAAAAAGAATATGTTTATCGTGTCTAAACCTGAGCTCATGGCTGATTTTACACTGGGAGGTTTGTCACTTTTTAATAATGACTATATAGAATGGAGCAAAGATTTTTTACTAATGACTGAATGAATGATATGTTAAATGATTTATTATTTCATTGCACCCAATCAGAATCCATGATTTACTCCCAATGTTTACAATCAAATACAAGCAATACATCCTCGAAACATTGCGTTGACTATAATCAGCATATCATTATGGTCTGGTGTTGCATTCATTGATCTGTCTATGAATATCCTAGTGGTTGCATTTCTCCAGCACCTGCCTTCAGCTTTATACAGAAACAGGGACGGGGAAAACCCAATGTCACAGGTTCCCCTGCCTAGTCCTGTTTTACATTTTCATTGAGCCCTGTCAACACTTTTTATCCAACACTTTTATAAGCTATGAAATGTACAACCCCTCCACTGGAATGAATGAATGAAACGTTTCATACGTTCTTGCAGAAATAGTAGTTTTGCAGGGCATTGTTACTGTTATTCCAACAAGGTTTATGTACATACACGTGTGTGAATCCTCAGTGTCCCTGTATTAGCATGTATCACCTTATTGCCTCTCCAAATCACATTTTCATTTGTTCTTTAGATTATATAGAAATTCAGTAAATGAAAATCCCCTGACTGCCTGACCCTGACTGACTGTTATAATGCCCCAGTTATCTGTGACACTTGACCTCTGACTGACTGTTATCATGTCCCAGTAATCTGTGACACTTGACCTCTGACTGACTGTTATCATGCCCCAGTAATCTGTGACACTTGACCTCTGACTGACTGACTGACTGTTATCATGCCCCAGTAATCAGTGACACTTGACCTCTGACATCTGAGATTCCACATTTCATGACTCTGATGTTGATGAAAAGATGACAGATGGTTATAAAAATGCTTTTTTCTGGATGTGAGTTGAGAATAATATTACCTGTCCCATGGACCTTTAGAACTTGATTGGGCTCCTGAACACTGATTGGCTGACAGCTGGTGTATATGACACTTTATACTACGGCCATGACATGACACCACTTTTATTTCTGTAATTGCCTTGGTATTCTGTTTATGGGAGCAGTACAGAAACTCGGGGTTTAGGGATATATTGCAATCCAGTAGATCTAAGTACAGCTCTTAGCTGGTGTATATTACACAACCCCTTGTGCCTTATTGCTTACATATGCTATGGTACTGGGATTGTATTATTTTGTGCCGTTTGCTTGGTTGCCGTAGAATAGGGTTCAGAGTAGGGTTCAGCCTGGTGACATTCTGCCACCTGGTGGAGAGTCTGGAGAAGTGTCAGCCATACTTGATTACTGTTTACATCAGTGCTACATTAATACACACACACGTACATATACATACATGGATTGACGTATTTCACCTTAATACCAAGTGTATCTTTTTAGCCTGAGAGAAACCCTGAGAGCTCTCAGACAATTATCAGACAGTCCTGAATAAACACACAATCTGAGTAACTTAATCTAAACAGATTAACACACACACACACACAGTCTTGTCGATATATATCTATCATTGTATTTCTTGTTGTTCAGTGCACACACGTGTGCACACAAGCCTATAGCATAGAAGTGTATGGTTTTTCATGGTTGACTTGTACTTTAAGGATGTTTCAGTGAACAGTTGTTGTATATTTGTTTGTTTGTTTACGTTTGCTTCTCAGCCTGTGTTGTTCTTGTGTCCTGTGTTTGTGCGCGTTTCGCGTAGGTGCGTCTTTTGTTTATCAATGTTGCCAGGTTTTTGTCATTCGCGAGGCGTTCTTGTTCAGCAACATTAGCTCAAACGCGGATTCTTTTCTAGAAGCTTGTGACACTTGAAAAGCCTCCCGTCTCCACTTTCTCGGGTTGAGGACAGCTCAGAGGAGACGAGAAAGTAATTTCCGGAACACAGTGCGTGGGTGCGGAGAGCCTTCTGCTCTCATTACATCTGACGCCCATAGAGAAATTGCATAAGATGTTTGATAGATGCTGTAATGTGTGTGTGTGTGTGTGTGTGCTTGCTTGCGTGTGTGTGTGCTTGCGTGTGTGTGTGCTTGCGTGCGTGTGTGTGTGTGTGCTTGTGTGTGTGTGCTTGCGTGTGTGTGTGCGTGTATGCTTGCGTGTGTGTGTGCGTGTGTGCTTGCGTGTGTGCGTGCGTGTGTGTGTGTGTGTGTGTGTGTGTGTGCAGGACCTGAACAAGCGTCTTTCCCTTCCCGCTGACATCCGTATTCCTGACGGCTACCTGGAGAAGCTGCAGCTCACCAGCCCGACCTTTGACCAGCCCCTCAGCAGGCGCTCTCGGCGTGCCTCCCTGGTACGTCTGCCCGTGTGAGGGACAGTAGTCGAGGGAACGTAGGGGGCGTCATGGCCCCCACAGCCATCAGCCACCGCCCTCTTTATCTGCTGTATCCATGGCAACCGCCATGAGAGGTTGAAACGGACCGACTCAGTACACATTGTCACGTAGCGAATGAAACGAATTGGTTTACACACGCGCACACACATCGTGAAAGCTGATCTCTCTTGTTTTTTCTACAGTCAGAGATTGGTTTTGGGAAGCTGGAGACCTACATCAAACTGGATAAATTGGGAGAGGTCAGAGAACCCACATGAATTAATTTTGAATGCCCAAAGCAAGTTCTTCGCAAGTAGCTCCGAAATGTTATTTTGTTTGCACTCACACCCATCTGGTGTGTTTTTCTGCAGGGGACCTATGCTACAGTGTTTAAGGGGCGCAGTAAGCTGACTGACAACCTGGTGGCGCTGAAAGAGATCAGGCTGGAGCACGAGGAGGGGGCACCATGCACCGCCATCAGAGAAGGTGTGGCCGAACCTCCGCTAACAGCCGCCTGTTCTGTAGTGTCATGCTGTTACACCTGTCTCTCTTCATCTCTTACACCTGTCTCTCTTCATCTCTTACTTCATCTCTCTCTTCATCACTCTCCAGTGTCGTTACTGAAGGACCTGAAACACGCCAATATTGTGACCCTGCATGACATCGTCCACACAGACAAGAGCCTCACATTGGTCTTTGAGTACCTGGTGAGAATCAACTGTGTGCACTCTGGATGTTGTAGTCTTATGTATACCACTGCTATCTGCTGCACTCTGGATGTTGTAGTCTTATGTATACCACTGCTATCTGCTGCACTCTGGATGTTGTAGTCTTATGTCCACCACTGCTATCTGCTGCACTCTGGATGTTGTAGTCTTATGTCCACCACTGCTATCTGCTGCACTCTGGATGTTGTAGTCTTATGTATACCACTGCTATCTGCTGCACTCTGGATGTTGTAGTCTTATGTCTACCACTGCTATCTGCTGCACTCTGGATGTTGTAGTCTTATGTCTACCACTGCTATCTGCTGCACTCTGGATGTTGTAGTCTTATGTCTACCACTGCTATCTGCTGCACTCTGGCTGTTGTAGTCTTATATCTACCTCCAATATCTGAGGACTTTGTTATCCCAACCTGTGGTTGTGTGTGGTACTTCCTGCTCTCTGACCTATTTTCCTGTGCAGGATAAGGACCTAAAGCAGTACATGGATGACTGTGGGAACATAATGAGCATGCATAATGTCAAGGTGAGTATGACCCAGGCTATTGGCCAAGAGAGAGACCCCCCGCCGTTAGAGGCCCCCTCAGATATAAGCAGATCGTTGTTAATGTTCCACATGTTGTTTGTGGGCTTCCAGATCTTCCTCTTCCAGATCTTGCGGGGCCTGGCGTACTGCCACAAACGGAAGGTCCTCCACAGGGACCTAAAGCCCCAGAACCTGCTCATCAACGAGCGTGGCGAACTGAAACTGGCAGACTTTGGTTTGGCGCGGGCTAAGTCTGTACCTACCAAGACGTACTCCAATGAGGTGGTGACTCTGTGGTACCGGCCGCCTGACGTTCTACTGGGCTCTTCAGAGTACTCCACACAGATTGACATGTGGTGAGAACACTGTGTACTAACACACTACACAATCACACACAGCAGTTCATTAATTGCACTCCGGTCCCGGTCTATCCAGCATCAGTGGAGTGTGTTTGCTGGTTCATATAGAAGTCCAGTTCTATAGTCACTTTATTAATTGTATTACTATATTTTATTACGGCCTATAGACTGTATAACCAAACATCAGTATCCTGTCTGAGGAATTTGGGGTCACGCTGAGGGTGTCGCGCCGGGGGTGTCGCGCCGGGGGGTGTCGCGCCGGCGGGGGTGTCGCGGCGGGGGGGATGTCGCGCCGGGGGTCACGCCGGGGGGGTCACGCCGGGGTGTTCAGACAGGGAAGTCATTGGCGTGCTTGCAGTAAAACTGTGTGCACAATGTCTGTGCTCGTGTGTAATGCTCTATCTCTTCTCTCCCCCTCTTTGTTTCTCCCCCTCTTTGTTCCCCGCCCCCTCTTTGTTTCTCCCGCCCCCTCTTTGTTTCTCCCCCTTTTTGTTTCTCCCCCTCTTTGTTTCTCCCCCCTCTTTGTTTCTCCCCCTCTTTGTTTCTCCGCCCCCTCCTCTTTGTTTCTGCCCCCCCTCTTTGTTTCTCCCCCTCCTCCTCCTCCTCTGTATGTATAGGGGTGTAGGCTGTATTTTCTATGAGATGGCTGCAGGTCGGCCCCTGTTTCCTGGCTCAACCGTCGAGGATGAACTTCACTTAATATTCAGACTGCTGGGTGAGTAGTACTCTAACCCAGGGGTTCCCAAACCTTTCATTAAAAGGCCCCCCAAATACCACCAGGCAAAATATACACCTTTTGCAGGATCTGTTATTGAACCCATAGATAGACAATAATACTGTGTTTGATACCGGCCAATCAGAAAGGTTAGCATTAAAAGTGTAATTTTAATTTTCATTTCAATTTATTATAAAGCTATTTCATAACAATACTCATAATAATATAAAGATATTTACTGTTTAAACTTTTTTTTTAATCTTCCAACTTGCTGAGGCCCCCTGGTGGCCCCCAGGGGGCCGCGGCCCCCACTTTGAAAACCACTGGTCTAACCAGTCCCCTAGCGCCATCTAATGTCTGCTACAGAGACTGTTAGGGAAGAGCAGGATTGCTATAATAAAATACTAATACAATGTGCTTTATATTGGCCTTATTGCTTGTGATGTACTGCATACATAATGACTTTTATTCTGAAGTACTGGAAGTGCATTGTGGGTACGAGGGGGGGGGGGGCCTTTTCAAATTGTTATAAGCTCACTGTAAGTGTGGTTTTGTTATAGCTCGCTATGAACAAACCGAACTGAACCCAGATCTAGTTGTGCGATTATTTTCCTAATGCCTAGATAAGACAGAGAACTTGCTAAGACAGTTCTTATTACTAATGGAAACTCTTGTCTATGGCTTGTCGCAGAGTGAACGGTAATATGGAGATTTTGAACTAAATCGCTATTTTATCCTCATCAGAGAGCTATACACACTAACACACAAACACGAAAGTCCTCTGATAACCTGGAGAGTGACACATTGGTACGGGCAGGGACATTATTTTGAGTGTTATTCTTTGTTTTTTCTAGGCACCCCGTCTGAGGCCAACTGGCCAGGGATCTCAAGCATCGATGAGTTCAAGTCCTACAACTTCCCCAAATATAAACCTCAGCCCTTCATCAACCATGCACCCAGGTAGCTTGCGTGTGTGTATGTTCATCTTCGTGTTGGCGCGTATTTGTGTAGATTAGCATATGTACAAAAGTGTGTGTGTGTGTGTGTGTGTGCATAGTTTTCACAGTGTAAATAAGGACCAAAGCATCCACAAACTGTGGTTAAACCAGATAAAGGGCCTCTGCCCATTTGGAGGCTTTAGTGTAAAAGTTAGTTGGTTTAGTCAATTGTGGATAGGTTTATGGCTAGGTTGAACTGAGGGTTTAGGCAACGGACAGATTTGGGATTATAGAAAATGTGACTTTATGAACATTTAACATTGAAGTCCCATCCAGATGTGTGTGTCTGTGTGTCTGTGTGTCTGTGTGTCTGTGTGTCTGTGTCCTGTGTGTCTGTGTGTGTGTGTGTGTGTGTGTGTGTGTGTGTGTGTGTGTGTGTGTGTGTGTGTGTGTCGTCACTGCCTCAGGGCAGGAAATCCTGTGAAACTATAGCGAGGCGATTCTCCACGTCCTTCCTCTTCTGAGCCTCCAAGTTCCCATTAGTCACCAGCCATTAGACAGTAAACCAAATGATCCTTGACCTCTCCCTCTTCCCCTCCCAGGTTGGACACTGAAGGCATTGAATTGTTGTTGTCTTTTCTAAAGGTGAGTTCCTCTGTCCATGGTAGGTCCATGCATGTTCCCACACACACTGTTACCGCCATACATTCTGCTTCAAACGACGCCAACGAACTACGGATAAATAACAGCACTACAGTCGCTGCTCTCTTCCTGATTTTGATACTTGACCTTTGGCGTGTTAACTGTCTCCCTCTTGACCAGTATGAGTCTAAGAAGAGGATCTCTGCAGATGAAGCCATGAAGCAGGCCTACTTCAAAAGCCTGGGGACGCGGGTGCAGAGTATGCCTGAGAGTGAGTCTACCTGGGAGCGTGCTTGTAGATACACTCGTATATAAACACAATCTGTCTGTCTCTCTACATCTCTATCGCCACTAATCTTACTATATTTGTTCTCACCTATCTTGTTCTCTCTCTCTTTCTGCTTTGTCTCTCCTCTCCTTTATATTCATCTCTTTGTCTTCTAATCTCTGTTATTATTTCTACCTCTCCGTCGTTATCTACCACCTCTCTCAGGTATTTCTATATTTACCCTGAAGGATGTCCAACTGCAGAGAGACCCTGGCTATCGGAACTCCTCTCACCTAGAGTCAGGTGCGTCTCCCACATATAAACACACACACACACACACACATACTAATTATCAATCTGGACCTGAAGTATCCATTGAGAACTTTCTCCTGTTTCCCAATATATTGATGACATCCAGTGGCGTTAGGTGGTGTGTATAACATTTACCCGAAAGCCTTCACATTTTCTTCTAAGTGAAACTGTGAATGTTAATTCCCGAACTAGAAGTGTTAATTACAAGAGTGCAGAGTTTCATAGACTTTTGTTGATCCTTTCCAAAGTTCATGTAAATGGAAAAATTTGAGCTTATTTGTTGTAGATGATCAGTACACGCTTTCCTTAATAATTGATCTGATCGTACCAGTATTGTTCAAGTACATATACACAAGCACCTCCTTGTTTATGATTTACACGGATCTCTCAACCGCTATCTCCCTCCGTCCGTTAGGCAACAGCAAGAACAGAAGACAGAGCATGCTCTTCTAGGCCAAGGGCGGACCTCGTTCCAGTTGCTATAGTGACTGACTCTCGCTTGAGATGAGGCTGAACGGGAAAAACCCACCTCTTCCTCCCCCCTCTAGCATGAGCCCCTCGTACCTGGACCAACCTCCCTCAGCCCCCCCGCCCCCCGCCGCCCAGCCCCCCAGAGAGGGAATGTGTCTGAGTGGATTGCGACGGGAGAGATGAACTCTGTTTATTTATTTGAGGATATAGACGGGGCTGGGGGATACGTTTTGCTGCTAAACTACTACTGTCTGTATTTAACGCGCCGTTTTGTGTATATGATGATGTGAACTCGGACGTCATGCACAGCCGACCGGTCGCTACAGTTACTATGGTTATCGTTACGAAATATGAATTCCGGTTATTATGATTCCACTGTTGATGTTGTTTATCATAGCTGTTACCTTTTGCTGTTGTTGTGCTCGTTGTTTTGAGACAGAATGCCTTTCTCGAGTGCTTTTCTCCCTAGCACACTTTCTTGAGCTTCCTCCTGTCTTGGTGCGTGGCCGAAGTGATAGCGAACTTGTCCGGACGGGGACAGAGCTGCTAGACAGGGTCCTCGGCTGGAATTCTTTCCTCGGGGCCGGCACAATTTCCAGCCGCCGTCTCGTCCTTCTAGAACATTTCAAAACATTTCAGGGGCCGGTTAAGGGTTATCAAGGCATCAGGATGGGGTCGTGATGGGGTCGTGAGTGTCATCAGGCACCCATTGTAAAGCACAACAGCCCACTGAGCCTCTTAACGAATGCCGTGCCTGTTTCTGCCTGTGAACCTAGTGGATCTTTGCACCAGAGGGAGTCTGCAATTCAGTGGGATTCTTTTACCTCCCCAGAACATTTCCGGTCCTTTTCAGTTGTCATGACAACAGGAAAGCAAGGATTAGAACAACCGGAATGCCACAGGAAGTCACACAATCGCCCACAGGAACCTCCCTGACACTGGCCCTTTTTCTTTCTTTCTTTCTCTCCATCCCTCTCTCCTTTCTCTCACCCACCACAGCATGATTCTTGTAAGCAAGTTCTTTATCTTCTGGCCTCCTGAAGGTCTACAATACTGGTTGTTTTTGTGCATCATCAATAGCTAAGCCTTTTCTTGTATTCTGATCAGCTCTCTTCTCTATAGCTGGGCCGTGGAAGTGGATGTAACAAGATTTCAGGGGCACTCCGTTGACAACGGGTGTTAGAAACGGCTGACTTGATATGACAGTATTATTAAGAGTGTTTTTTTCTCTTTGGTCTCTGACCTCTCCTTGTGAAACCTGTGTCGATCTGGCACGTCACGGGGCAATAGCTTTGCCTCTCAAAAGAGAAGAAACCTATTTGTTGTTCGCAGTCTGCATTGGACCACTCTAATCTCTTCTTTCCAGCGTTTGTAGACATGATGATGATGATTTAAAAAATGAATTTCAAATTGAAATTGAAAATAGATTTAACAAGCCACTGTGTTGTTCTCAACTGACAGTGATGTATATTAATATTGTAATACTGTACTTTTCAAAGTTTGAGAATGACCTGAGGGTGTGTGGGAATTGTGTGTGTGTGTGTGTGTGGGGGGAATTGTGTGTGTGAATTATGTGTGTGTGTGGGGGGGGAATTGTGTGTGTGTGAATTGTCTGTGTCTCTGTGTGTCTCTGTGTGTGTGTGAGCCTGATGCATGCAGATCCTGCTGTGTAAACTCAACCTCTCTTGAGCATTGACCTGTGCGTTAACTCACAGGTGGACTGTTGGTGACTGTAACTATTTTTACTGGAACTATTTATTTGTCATAACCATCAAAAGTAAATTTAGTTTGTTTGATAAAGAAATGTGTCCTTGTCTTTATTGTTGTTTGTCGCGTGAAACGTCGAGACGTGCCCACAGACAAACACCAGAGAAAAGTAGTTGTATAGCATTCAATGCTTCATGTTTATTTAAAACCTTGTGGAAGACATTTTTACTTGACTCCCAATAAAAATAAAGCAAATCATTAGAATACATTTGTATCAATTCCTTTATAAAAACATAACCAAAAGCTATTAAAAATAATGTTTGTTCAATAATGAAATGGAATTTCGTCTATAAAAAGGTTTTCAAGCTTGGAAATACATTTACATAAGGCACAGTGTATAGAATACATTAGAATATAATACAAATCCATAGAAAAACACTTAGCCAGTACAATACAACCAGGTTCATGGCCTCAAAATACAGAAAAATTACGAAACAATGTATACAAACATTTATAAAGCGTTATAACCGTGCCCAATCTCTTATAATGCTTTATTATTGTGCCCTATCCCTTAGAAAGCATTATAACCGCGCCCTATCCCTTATAAAGCTTTATAACCATGCCCTTTTTATAATGCATAACCATAAGCCAAGCTTCTGATTAAGAACTGAGAAGTCGTAGTATGATCCACCTAAATGTCTTCTGATAGATGCTACTTTAAGATGGACAAATATTGGGAAGCAGTTTGGTTTTGGCAAACGATGAGATGAGACAAATACGTCCAAGTCCAAAATAATTTCCACTAAGCCCCTAAGAAAAATATCCATCTTCAAGTCATTGATGATGATGTTGACACAGTCCAGAGCTAGTCCAGTAGATATGCAGCAGTTTTTTGGCTGGTTTGACCTGATTTGGCCTTGTTGTGGAGTCCTGCTGTGTTAGGGTCCAGGATATCAACTGGAACTATTAGATCAGGCCTAGTTGAGCCTGTTTTGGTCCTGTGTCAGGGTACGGTGCTGTCCCTCAGAAGGATCAGGACTTATGTGGACTAGGAGAAAGGAGCCGGGATGAGGTGGTGTCCAGGCTGGACAAGGGGACTGGGATTGGTCCATTCAGCAGTGTGGGGAACTACAGACAGTGAGACAGAGAAAGATCAATTGGCTTGGTTATTGCTTTTTATTTTTGTAGGTGGGAACTTAAAGTGGGCTGTTGGGGTCAATTCAAAAACATAATTTTTCAGTCTCTGGAAATATGGACTCGATAATGCTTGCTGAATTTTTAGAATTGCCTATATTAAGTTTGCACTGTCTCACAGATAATAACATGTGTTGCTGATCTGGTGGTCAGTTGGTTTGAAATTCCCTACATATTTTAGTCGTTTGAATGCTTATAACTTTCACGGTTTTGGCCATACTGGTGGCAGTGAAAGAAGCAAAATAAGTAGGACAGATTTTTCCAAGCACCTCTAAATAATATGGTCTTACTTTTAGTATTAACGCTTATGATACTCCTGACGATGGGAAAACAGGTACTTCCTGTTGTGAGAAGGCTGATGGGAGTGGTTGGGGAACCTGACCCCCTCCACTCACACCCAAGACCGAGCAGGAAGCTGCCCTCCCCTTCACGCCAGAAAGGAAACATCTGTGGCTTATTTTGAAACCCATGCACAGAGTGAAGCACACAAACACACACACACACACACACTTAAGCACAATCCCAGTGAACCACTCATACACACAGAAATAAATTGCGGAGGTACCATGTGACTGCTGTTGAGAAAGAGGGGCTGCTTAGAGGAATCTTCTGTCTTTAGCGCCGTATGCCGAAACTGAGTCAACATTCACCATCTCTGATTTTTATAGTAGTTAGTTACTTTTCAGCTGAGGACAATCATAAATACGAAACCCTCCTATTTTAAATTATTTCTGGTACCTCATCCAGAACGTTCTGCTCAATCCCTTACATCCTTTTCTCGAATGTGCAATCCATCTCTATATATAACTACTTGAATGTATTGTGCAGGTGTGTTTGTGTGCGCCGGGTCTTACCTGGAACAGGGGGCCGTGGCCCTGCAGGTGAGCGGGACTTAGGGGCCCTACTGGACTCAGGCTGCTCCAGAAATGAATACTGGACAGCAGGGGACTGGGAGTGAGGATAAGACCTGAGGGAGTCTAGTGAGGAAGAGTGTGGAAGAAGACAGCGTTTATGAAGGCACAGAGAGTACATTCTGTCAGTGTTCTGTGGATGTTTCTGTCTGTGGGGATCTGTAATATCTAGCTATCAACACTTCACTGCTGTAATCCTCCCTGCGGGTTATTCCGCCCCGCTCTGTTTGTTTTAGTTTTACACCGGAATTAGGAAGGGAGGGGGGGTTTATTCATCTAGTTTGGCACACTCATATCCAGGGCCACAATTAGTGTGTTTATCTTAAGATGGGTGACACAGAAACTTATAACAATTGTATGGTAAGTACATATTCCCTCGTGTGTGTGTGTGTGTGTGTGTGTGTGGGGGGGGGGGGGGGCTTAGAAGGGGTGTCGTTAACTGTTATTTAAGATTCTACGGAGAGGTAGGGTTTCGGATGTATTTGGGAGATGAGCAGGAACTCCACTAGTCTCTCTTCAGGGGGAAGCTTTATACCCTGCTTTGGTTGGGGTGGGGGTTTGGTTCAAGGCAAAGTTGGGGGAACTCTCCTGAGGTCAAAGAACTTGGAACATTAGGTTCCGTCTGAGAACTTACACATCTCCTCCCATTGGCCCTTTGTCCTCTAACTTCATTTGTCTGTTCATAGGGGTGGTTGTGTTTATGTGAGTCAGGAATGATGTATGCATTTTTAATGTGTTGTTTTGTATTGGCACATTTCTCTTCGCAGCGTTTTTACGACAGCCGCTACATCACGACGGTGATTCAGGAGCTGTAGGAACATATGGCTTCACTTACAGACCTCCCGGTCCTCCCCTGTGTCCCTCCTATAGCTTCTCACTTTCTCCTCAGCCGTCCTCCCCCCTTCATATCTCCTGCTCCGTAGTCTCACTCTCCAACCTCTCCCTTTTTTCCAGTAACCTCTTTGACTCATTCTGTCCCTCCCTCCCTTTCTGCTCGCCGATAACTGTCCACTGAACCACGGTCCCTCACACTCCTCTCTCTACCCTGGCTTTTTCGTAACGTGGACAGGCAGTTCCAGAGAGAGACGGGACAGTCACGTGTTTTTTTCCTAACGTAGTTGCACACATTCGCACGCACACCCGAGAGCGGCTGCATTTGTGATCGAGGCCCTGTGTGTGTGTTTTAGTGTGGTTTGTTTCTGTGTGTTTGTTGTGCGCTTGCATTTGTGGTGCGTATTTGTTGGATTGTGTGTATTTGTAGTGTGGTGTGTGTTTGTGGTGTGTGTTTGTTGTGCACTGGTGCTTGTGGTGTGTGTTTGTTTTTGTGTGTTTGCGGTGTGTGTTTGTAGTGTGCTTGCGTTTGTGGTGTGTGTTTGTTTTTGTGTGTTTGCGGTGTGTGTTTGTAGTGTGCTTGCGTTTGTGGTGTGTGTTTGTAGTGTGCTTGCGTTTGTGGTGTGTGTATTTGGTGCACTGGCGCTTGTGGTGTGTGTTTGTTTTTGTGTGTTTGCGGTGTGTGTTTGTAGTGCGCTTGTGTTTGTGATGTGGGTTTGTTTGTGTTTGCAGTGCACTTGCGTTTGTGGTGTGTTATTGTTTGTAATGCGCTTGTGGTGTGTGTTTGTTGCTGACCTGTGCTGTAAAGAAGGCTGGTGTTAAAGATCCTGAGGGCAATGCTGGGCTGTTGAGGGCGATGGAGCCGATGTCATTGGCTGTCAGTAGCAGAGAGGGGGAGGAAATCTCCAGGCCTTTAGGCTTCCTGGTTTTGGGCGGGACACTACCTGTTAAGCCCCTCTTCTCTGGTGTGGGTGTGGCTAGGCCACGGTCTCTGTGGCCAGATGATAGATTGAGAGGCTGAGCACTCTGCTCTGATTCATCAGTCTCAGGGGTGGGGCTCCCTGCCCTCCAGAACACGTGGGCGGGGCTTTGTGTTGGGGAGGAGGAGGAGGAGGAGCAGGACGAAGAGTGGGCTGGCCTTGGGGAGGTTTTGGATAAATAGTCGCTCTCGTTGGAAGAAGGGGGCGGGGATGACACCGGAGGTGTCCCGCCCTTTAGGCCGCGGTTCTGAACAAAACGAATCACTGTGCCGCCACTGTCGTCGTGGTGATCGTGTCTTGGCTCCGTCTTGATTTTCCGGTGCAGGTCTGGGGAGCGGAGATCTTGGGGGTGCTGGAGGGAGCTAACCGTGAATGAGGAATAGAGACCTGAGTGGAGGTACTCGTTCCTTCCTGGGGGGCCGCCTCGAACCCCATCCTCATCTCCCTCCTCCTCTGATGGGATCCCGCTAGCCTCATCGCAACCCCGCACCCCCATTTCCACCGTTGCCGGGTCCATTTTCAGGATCTCCGGGAAGGACACGAACTTGTACACAAACTTTTGGCCAATCACCTTCTTGATGATGTTCTAGAGAATGAAGACAAGGAAGGAGTTAAACGCACAAAGGATGTTAGAGGATGGCTTTTTTTTATTCATTAAGATCGTATTATTACCGTGTAGCACTTTGTTGGCTTACTGTCGTATGTAGCGTGTCGTACCTTGTCGTAGTAGTATCGCAGGGCTCTGCTCAGCTTGTCGTAGTTCATGTTGGTCTTATTCTTCCTGAGGCCCCACAGCTTGGCCACCTCTTCTGACTTGAGCAGCTTGAACTCGCCATCATTGGATGTCCAGCAGATCAGATGCTTCTGACTCCGGTCCAGCAACAGCTGCAACAGGAACTGCCATAATGTGATGGCACTCTCCATGGCTGGAGGTGGAGGTGAGCAGCAGCGTTCTGGGGAAGGGGGGAAGAGGAGAGGAAATCGAGGGGGGGAGAAGTTTAGGAAATCGCTGTCTGTATTGGGGACAGTGGCTCTACACGTTGTTAACATCAAGCACCCCGAGCAGAAACCTTACCCAAGATCCACCCTTAACCAAGGAGCATTTCCTACATCATTAAAATAGAGCCATAAACATGGAAAACACATTTAGCCCATCGCCATGTCTGACACATAGGTCATGATGTTATACTGCTCCCACACACACACACAAAATGCTGTGGGTGAATGTTGAAGAAAACACAAGCTGGGTTTCATAGACCCATCCACTCATTGATGCTGGTTAGATGTGGGATGTTTCTATGTGATCCTTAGGTCAGGGATATTCCGCCTCAGTTATGGAGGGATGAAACGCTGCTTGTTTTTATCCTCTTCTGCTAATTGGGGGACTCGTTCAGTCATGAGACATCAGGTGATTACAATTCATTACCAGTTAGACACGGAATTGCATTTATTCTTCCTGGTGGCTATCAATAAACAATCTTAAACCACCCATGTCTAATCTACACTGCTGCTGTCCTGGTCTAATCTGCTGGGTCATATCTCCATAACCTCACATTAATAACCTAACATTGATGTTTTTAAAGAAATATTCGTATGGCTGAAGACACTGCTGGTTTTATCCACAGATGACCTAATGTCTAAATGGTATGAATGCCAGTGCCAAACTTTGATTTATTCAAACACATATAGTGCCGGGTCCAAGTCCCAACCAATCACACATCTCCTTATCGCAATGCTAAGACGTGGGCAATAAAGGCTATGACTGCAAATTGGTCTATGTGGAACACTTGGCTTGTGGCATAAACATTAGAAGAGAACGGGTCAACACAACCATTCTTCCTCAGTAAGGGCTGCCAGGCAGACAGAAGACAGAGGATGTTATCCACTCTGGGCTATATGCTGCTGTGCTCCACTGTGATTAGCTACAAAGTTATATTAAAGTAGGAGAATTATGCTTCAGTCATATTACAGGAACACGGCACAGCGGACAATGGCCAGACAGGGGTGGAACTACGGATGTTTCTGTGGTGATAAGAGGATGTGGTCAGTGCCCCTTTGCCAAGAGCGACGACGGCCCTACAACACGATTTACCTAGATGGGTGATTCTCACGAAATCCAGATTTAGAAGGTGTCCAGCATCAGAATTTTTAAAATGCCCTTGAAGCCCAATTTTCTTTTTGCACATATAAGATTAAGGTCGGAACTTACTATAACCATTATTTTTAGGAGATTAAAAAAATATTTCCTATATAATTATTTACATTTTTTAGATGAAGTCCATAAAAAATTATCATTACCGCAACATGACATTACATTAAATATATGGTTAGAAATTTGTATTTTTGGCTAATGTTAAAGTAGACTTTTATTTCTCATGCTCAAATCTATGTAAAACTCTGGAGAGATTACTTTTTCATATTTATTATTTTTTGTAATTTCCTTATTTTCTCTCATTACCGAAACATACGTGAAGATTTACAATTTCTTTTATTTAATTGCTTTACTAATAGATAACATACACTTTTGTTATGTAGCAGACCTTAAATAAGTAGTGTTGTATAAAACATATATACATTTTAAAACAAAATATGATTATCTTATTATCACTTAATTGGTAAAAAAGATAAATGTTGCGGTAATGAAAATGCCATTTCGGTAGTGAGGATCATTGTTTCGGAAATGAGATTTAGCTCACACATTCACTGTTGACAAAGGGGTTTGATGCCTACAAAACGCATACAATTTTTTAAAGAACATTTATTTCCCTCGTCATTATTCACAACCCAATAAAAACAAACCAAGCCACCCCCCAATGCTATCTGCTATCCCAACTTGGGTGAAGCGTTGTCAATGAGTCTGTGTGTGTCTGTGTGTGTGTGTGTGTGTGTGTGTGTGTGTGTGTGTCTGTCTGTCTGTCTGTCTGTCTGTCTGTCTGTCTGTGTGTGTCTGTCTGTGTGTGTGTGTGTGTGTGTGTCTGTGTGTGTGTCTGTGTGTGTGTGTCTGTGTGTGTGTCTGTGTGTACAAGTGTTGGTCAAAACAATGAATCCAAGTTATATTTCTCCCTATTATCACCCTGACCTCCCTCTCCTTTCCCTATTATCACCCTGACCTCTCTCTCCCTTCCCTATTATCACCCTGACCCCTGACCTCTCTCTCTTTTTTCCTATTATCACCCTGACCCCTGACCTCTCTCTCTTTTTCCTATTATCACCCTGACCCCTGACCTCTCTCTCTCTTTTCCTATTATCACCCTGACCTCTCTCTCCTTTCCCTATTATCACCCTGACCTCTCTCTCCCTTCCCTATTATCACCCTGACCTCTCTCTCTTTTTTCCTATTATCACCCTGACCCCTGACCTCTCTCTCCTTTCCCTATTATCACCCTGACCCCTGACCTCTCTCTCTCTTTTCCTATTATCACCCTTACCTCTCTCTCTCTCCTTTCCCTATTATCACCCTGACCCCTGACCTCTCTCTCTCATTTCCCTATTATCATCATGTCCCCTGACATCTCTCTCTCATTTCTTCTGTAATCCTCAAGTAACACTGGATTACTGTGTATTTTCTCCCTATGCGTTGCCAGACTGTTTTTCGCTGATGCCCTTTTCTTTTCAACTGTCTGTAACAAAATACACAATTGCCATCTTGAATGTAACATTTTGTAAAAAAGAAAAGAAATACATTGTTTCACAGTAAAACTATGAAATAGTAAATAATATTGCATTTATAGTAGGTGGCCTATACTGCATTCATACTGCTTTTTGTGGAAGCATTTAAAAAAAAAAAATAATTGTGACCCCTGCTGGGGGGGTTGTAATACCTATTTTGTTTACGCAATCTGTTCAAGAAACGTTTAAGGCAAATATCAAGTTTAATTAAAATGAGCAACAGTTATAGTGCACGTGCCTCCTTCATAAGTCTGTTTCTCACTACCGAAACATTGAGTATCTCCACCGCAACAGGCCTTCAATTGTTGCGGTGAATGATAATGGTGTTGCGGAGGATGAGCGACCTTAAACATTCTTGCTAACTGTGGAAGCTAAATGAGAGTTAGCTAAACATTCCCTCTCTTTTTATATTTAGACCATAATGGGGTATATAGTAATCAAAAAAATTTAACTGCAACATTTTTTATAACTTCACAAACACATGTTTCAGTAATGAGAACTAAAAAGTCGTCTAGGTACTATGCCACGCCAAATTTGTACTTTTATCTGGAGAGAAAAAATGATAACTGGTTACTTGATAGCCATCTTGAGTGTCACAGTCATTTTTGTCCCTTACAACAAATTCCTTAAAAAATGATAGTTCCTAGAGCACTTAAACAATGATTGAAAATTGTTGCGGAGGATGAAAGAATTGGTCTTGGACACATTTTTATTCCTTATTATTGTCACTACATTTACCAATGATCACCAAATACCACATGTTTCTTTACTGTAAATGTTTATATTATAACATGCACTGAAGCTTTTTATTTTTTATATTTTTTAATTATGAATAATTCCATCTCAAAGGACCAAAATCCAGTCATGGACACGTTGCGGTAATGCGAAATTTCCCTTTAAATGTTGAAAAAATTAATAAATTCGTATTCATGATTTCATTTGAAATCATGTGCAAAATCGTACATGAAGAGATGTTTATAACGGTATCCTTCTTGTTTTGATAGCATTTACTTTTATCATCAAAATGTTTTATGACACCTCATAAGTCTAATTTCGCGAGAATCACCCAGATGTCACTCACTGTTTACTCCTCCCTGAGTCTGCTGGTCTCCCTCAGATTCTACCTCACTGTTTACTCCTCCCTGAGTCTGCTGGTCTCCCTCAGATTATACCTCACTGTTTACTCCTCCCTGAGTCTGCTGGTCTCCCTCAGATTCTACCTCACTGTTTACTCCTCCCTGAGTCTGCTGGTCTCCCTCAGATACCTCACTGTTTACTCCTCCCTGAGTTTGCTGGTCTCCCTCAGATTCTACCTCACTGTTTACTCCTCCCTGAGTCTGCTGGTCTCCCTCAGATTATACCTCACTGTTTACTCCTCCCTGAGTCTGCTGGTCTCCCTCAGATACCTCTCTGTTTACTCCTCCATGGGTCTGCTGGTCTCCCTCAGATACCTCTCTGTTTACTCCTCCCTGGGTCTGCTGCTCTCCCTCAGATACCTCTCTGTTTACTCCTCCATGGGTCTGCTGGTCTCCCTCAGATACCTCTCTGTTTACTCCTCCATGGGTCTGCTGGTCTCCCTCAGATACCTCTCTGTTTACTCCTCCATGGGTCTCCTCGTCTCCCTCAGATTCTACCTCACTGCATGCATCTCTCACACAGACATCCGAACACCAATATACAGTTGAAGTCAGATGTTTGAATACACCATAGCCAAATACATTTAACTACATTTTTCACAATTCTACTTATTTTTTTCTATGTTGACAAGCAAAGACGCACTGAGTTTAAAAGTATGTCTTGAAATACTTAAAGCATGTTAATTATTCTATGAGAAGCTTCTAAAGACATAACATATTTTTCAGAAATGTTATGCTGCTTTTAGCTGTTTAACTACAGTCAAATTAGCGTATGTAAACTTCTGACCCACTGGAATTGTAATATAGCGAATCATAAATTAGATAATCTCTGTGGACAAATCTTTTTCATGAAACCAAGGTAGTGTAGTTGAAACAGGTTTATTTAAACTCAAAACAAACCGTAAACGGTGAAAACATGTACTGATTTTAAATGAAATTGCGCAATGTATGGACTAAATACATAAAACAACAGCAACAGGTAATGACACTGACCATAATATTTCACAAAATAACATGACATAAAGACCATATCCCACGTGCACCAAGACCCAGTTACTTTTATAACAAACATTATCACCGAATCGAAACCAGCTGTGCCCATTCTAATCAGCCACATCTGATTAAGGTGCCAACCTCAAAACTATATAAGTGCCCCAATACCCTCCTAGCCCCCTAGATGTCCTCAGTGGACTAGCAATTGTGACAATGTTGGGAAATGAATTGTCATATGCAAAGTAGAGGTCCTGACTCCTAACCGACTTCCCAAAACTATATAGAAATATATAGATAGAATAATTTCAACCTGTGTTTGTAAACTTCCAAATTCAACTGTATATGCATACATAAGCACACAACAGACACACCCAAATTCCCCAGCCTCAAGCTGGTGTGATCTGAATTATGCTTTCCCTACTCCACTCCTTGTATAAGCTCTGTCTCTGCTTCATTAGGTGGCGTTGTCGTTGTTGTGTGTGTATGTGCCTGTGCGTGCGCGATAAAAGACCATAAAGCTGTCTAAATGAGGACTTCCTTTCATTCTGCTACTGGGCGTCTTCCCGGGAAAAAGGCCAGCCCAAACTCAAAGGTAGGAATTCCTGTCACAGGGAACCATCGGAAACCCATGGACCTCGCGGATGGGACGAATGGAGGGTTTCCTATTTGCCTCGCTGTGTACCGGCAGAACACATGTCTGTGCACACACACACACACACACACAAACCCTTTTCTCCAGCAACATATGGAGAATGCATTGCATACATGTATTCCAGTTTCTCAATGAGGATGTGCTTTGGCATTATAGATAATGTATGTATCTCTGATGTTCCACATGGACATGGCATGGGTTAAAAGTAGCAATATGCCTACAAAGCAGGATTGCTTGACACAGGATTGGTAAACATGAATGTCCCAGATGATGTATTCCTAGACAACTGATTGGAATGACAGGGTCACACTTAGACTAGTAAACACACACACACACACAAACACAAAGAAAGCATTCAGTTTCTGGTAAGGATTTGTTTTTGCTGACATCGAGTTTCTGGTATTTTATAACAGGGTTATGACACAGAGCAAGAAATTACGCTATTTACCGGCCCCCTCCAGGGCGGATCTCCGTTACTAGCTGCGTGTGCACGTGTGTACAATACACTTACCTATAAAACTAAATGCGCTCTCTTCTGGCGCTATAGATATGTCAATGGGAAATGTGCTATCCACTCTAGTGCGCTAAGCGCTCCTTTCCTACGTGCGCACTAATTACCAGGATGTCCAGAAATCATTGTCTAATGGCTCTATTTTGTCCCTAAATGTGTGCACCATACATGTGCACCATGTAAAGTGTATAAAAAGCATGGGTTATCACCGGTGAAGTCAGACCAGGGTCTGATCTAAGCCATCGGCATTGCAAAGCCTGGAATACTCAAACGGTTCTTTGTTTGCTCCAATGACTCATTTTCAAGATGTTGTCTTCTGCCAGTTTCAATCCGGAAGCGCATGGCAATTAGTCTGCAGAGTCCAGACAAACCAGAAAGTCCACTAGGTTTTTAAAGGGAGAGTGGGTTTTCACACCATATAGGAGCTACTGTGGATCTAACGATTCAGCACCAGAAACTGCGCGTTAATATCAGACTAGAGTTTAAAGTCCACTAAGTAAACGATGAAATGCATCATGTTAACAAACATCATAACGAAACTATATGCTCACTTATATATTTTGAAGGGGACACTTAAAACAGCTTACAGTGTACGGAAATGCATGCGTGTTTACTCAGATAGCTTCACAGTGAGATGTTGCCTCCGTTGGCCACTATACGTTTCAAGTTCATTGTGATGACCGAGTTGTGTATCATATTTCCCGATGTGTTTCTGGTGCAAAGTCCACTTCTGAGCGATCGTCATGCACATGCAATCACTTTCGTATGTTATAAAGTAAATATGATATGAATGCCATAGACAACATACCCTATAGTGTCGGACGTCTTCTTTCCCCGTCGTACGCGTTTTAAATAGAATTCCGCTTCATGCGCTGGTTTTCCATGCTGATTCCGTCTAGGCTGTGGCGCTCGAGACTGTAAGGGGATCTGGATTGTTTCTTTTTTTTTTACTTCTACAGAGCAGGAAGTCGGAGCGCGCGGACAGACAGAGAGCCGGCTCACTTCCTCTCTCGCATTATTCCCCAGGCGCTCCGCGGTCTGTGTAAACACGCTTTTCCTCTTAAGCGCAGGCATACACACGCACGCACGCACGTGCGCGGGCACACACACACACACACACACACAGAGTAATATTGTAATTTTGACTTTCAGTGTGTGCCCAACTGACGTCAGTTTCTTCCTGCACAGCTCCAGGAGGCGTTAGTGGTGTCGGTTCCTCCACAAACACGCGCGCACACGCAGAGGAACAACTAAAGCGTAGATAGAGAGAGAGATAACTCACCAACAACATTATGGAAATAATTGCATACAAAGGTACACACAACACATTCATGCCAGAAGAAGTGGCCCAGAGTGCATCCATATCACTAATCCTGGACGATGTTGAGACAACATAACTCTTTGAAACTTAAGTCAGTGGGTGTACCCTTTGGTCAGAGACAGAAGTTTGGAATATACATGTATTTAGATACATTTCTAGGGATTTTATGCTGTATTGATAAGATATGGAAATTAGCAGGGTGAGTTTTTCCTTGACGAGCAGACGTACAAGATGTCACCAATGCTGCAGCAGTACTTGTGCTATGGAAAGACATTTAGAATGTTGATTTCAACCTAGCCTAATTGTTGAATAAATTACTAAATAAGTAAATTCAACGATTTTTGAAGATATTTTTGTTTCTGATTATTATTTACAGGCATATAGGATTGGTTTATGCCGCCTTTGCCTCTAAAACAGGAAAATTAAAACATAAATATATAGCCTACTGATTTGATTAAAGCAAAACAACGTCGGCAGTATTGACTGCAAAATATGTTACAGAATATTTCGTTCTGTATGACAGGTGAAATATTTGAAAATCTTTTCTATGACATTTTTTATTACATTTCTACATTGATATCAAAACCTAGAGACTTTCAAACATCAAGATGTCATTTATTAATATGCATTCGTGTCTAAATGACATATAAACATATTTTCCTATTCAATTTTGCCTGGAAACGCTTCCAACACGCTCGCGTCTCGCGTGAAAGGTAGGCGTCTGTTCTATTTCTAGCAGGCACTCGTCTCAGGCGCGGCTCGAGACGCGCGTGAGACGCGCATCTCACGCAGGCAGTGTGTAAGCTCTAACCTGATAACATGGGAGCCGAAATCAAAACGGACACGCTCTCGAGACGCTTCCAGTGTGTAACCGGCCTTATAAGCCGTCACGGTGACGTCGTCAGAAAAACAGTCTATAATGTGCAACCATCATAATACGATTTGGATGGATTTAAAAAAAATATAAAATTAACCGTATTTTTATTTTCAATAGAAAAACACGTGTTTATCCTCTTGTCTCAGGCCGTATTATTTTGAAATATTATTTTGAAACACGTGACCTTAATGCGGCTAGTAGTAACAACAAACAGCGCCAAACTGCTGTCACTTATCATGGACGAAAACACAGTTGGCAACATAACAGATCCTAACGGGCCATTGGACCCGTTATGGAAAAAAGTCCACTCATTCTCTGGTCCCATTCCCCGGTCCAGACATGGACACCGAGCAGCAGCGATTAGGGAGCTGATTATCGTGTTTGGAGGTGGAAACGAGGGAATAGCAGAGGAGCTCCATGTTTACAACACCGGTAAGCTAACGTTAGCATGCTAGCACCAGTTAGTAGTTACCTACGGACCACACACACAGTTTAACGTTAGCATGCTAACGCCAGTTAGTAGTTACCTAAGGACCACACACACAGTTTAACTTCACCTTGTTGACTAAATGCACACGTATGTTCGTGTCCATTTCGTGGAACTTCTCGGGTCCAGTTCGTGTGTTGAATGTTGCACAAATATTCCCGACCAATTGCAGGACCGTGGCTAACTAGCTAGTAACTGAACAGTAGTTTGCTAAGGTACTTAAAATAGCTATATGATTCAATTCAGATCATTTACTGTACAGGTGCTAGCTAAGCCAGATTTGGTACTTAACATAGCTATATGATTTAATTCAGATAATGTACTGTACAGGAGTTAACATGGCTATGATTCAATTAAGATAATGTACTGTACAGTAGTTTGTTAAGCCAGATCTGGTACTTAACATAGCTATATGATTCAATTCAGATAATGTACTGTACAGGAGCTAGCTAATCCAGAACTGGTACTTAACATAGCTATATGATTCAATTCAGATAATGTAATGTACAGTAGTTAACATAGCTATATGATTCAATTCAGATAATGTTCTGTACAGTAGTTTGCCAAGCCAGATCTGGTACTTAACATAGCTATATGATTCAATTCAGATAATGTACTGTACAGGAGCTAGCTAAGCCAGATCTGGTACTTACCATAGCTATATGATTCAATTCAGATAATGTACTGTACAGGAGCTAGCTACGCCAGAACTGGTACTTAACATAGCTATATGATTCAATTCAGATAATGTACTGTACAGTAGCTAGCTAAGTACTTAACATAGCTATATGATTCAATTCAGATAATGTACTGTACAGTAGTTTGCTTAGTACTTAACATAGCTGTGATTCAATTCAGATATGTACTGTACAGGAGCTAGCGAAGCCAGCACTGCTACTTTACATATCTATATGATTCAATTCAGATATGTACTGTACAGGAGCTAGCTAAGCCACTTAACATAGCTGAGATTCAATTCAGATAATGTACTGTACAGTAGTTAGCTAAACCAGAAATGGTACTTAACATAGCTATATGATTCAATTCAGATAATGTACTGTACAGGAGCTAGCTAAGACTGCACTGGTACTTAACATAGCTATATGATTCAATTCAGATAATGTACTGTACAGTAGTTAGCTAACCGAACAGTTAGCTGCAGATTACCATTTGATAATCTGGTGGCCGTATTGCAGTATAGCCATCATTAACTAGCTAGTAATTCTGGTTACCATTACATTGATTAAGTAGACATTTGAGTAGACAGAATTATTTTCCGCTAATCTGATCTCAGCCCATGTTGTGTCCAGTCTCTAAGCAGTGGTTTCTCCCAGCGGTGAGAGGGGACATCCCTCCAGGCTGCGCTGCTCATGGCTTTGCCTGCGAGGGAACACGCATTCTGGTCTTTGGAGGAATGGTGGAGTTTGGCAAATACAGCAACAGCCTGTACGAGTTACAGGTGTGGTTATGGCACTTACTAATGGTGTCTTTTGTAAAATGCATCTTTCTCTCTGATGCATAATGTCAAGAGTGCGCAGGTACTGTGTCATTTACAGATCTGCACATCTGATACATGGTTAGTTATGCAGTAGTTAGTATGCAGAAACACTGACATAACCTATTCCCCTAGTTTAGTGGATGTGGACTGTGGACTGTTTTGGACGTCAGAAATGTATTAACATTTCTCTTTTAGGCAAGCCGCTGGCTGTGGAAAAAGCTAAAACCCCGGCCTCCCAAGAATGGCATGCCGCCCCCCTGTCCTCGCCTTGGACACAGCTTCACCCTCTTTGGAAACAAGTGCTTCCTGTTTGGGGGGTTGGCAAATGACAGTGAAGACCCCAATGGCAATGTTCCGAGGTATGAAGCTATCTTCAAACTTCTACAGCTCGTCTTCTCTTATTACTCTTCAAAGCGTTGTGATATTCATATGATACCTAATGTTAACGATCACCCCTTTTTTGCAATAGGTGTTGATAAGACTGCAACAGCGCACCCTCAGATCTGGGGCTATTTCCTAGTTCTCTTTCCACTGACAGTCTTTATCTCCTTTCTGCAGGTATCTAGATGACTTCTATGAACTGGAGCTCCAGTCAGTGTCCGGGGTGAAAGGTTGGAACATTCCAGATACTAAAGGCGTGGGTCCATGGGCTCGGGAGTCCCACACCGCCGTCACTTATACTGGGAAAGGTTCCCCCAAACTCTACATATTTGGAGGAATGAGAGGCAGTCGCCTTGACGACCTTTGGCAACTTGACCTTGGTAACTTCTTCTCACTTTTTAAACCTGTGCTCTAAAGAAGCCTGTTCTGTCCACATTAATATAACCTGAGACTTTGAATTAAGTAACCTAACCCTAAACCTTCTATGAGTTAAGAATGTTGTATCTTGAGGTATGTTCCCATAAACCACAACTTTCCTTTTGTGTTGTTGTGGCTATAAATCGATTAAAGTGATTTGCACTGAGTCCACACTTTTCTCCCCCCCCCCATAGAATCTATGACATGGGCAATACCTGAAACTCGAGGACCGCCTCCCCTACCGAGAAGCCTTCACTCTGCCAGCGTGATAGGAAACAAGTAATGGAACTACCAACATATGTCTGTACTGTGAGGAGTTCATATTTGTCTAATGCATTTTTGTATCTTTGTTTTGCTCCTGTGTGAAGGATGTATGTTTTTGGGGGATGGGTCCCTGTTGCGGATCAAGAAAAACCTAGCTCCTTGGGAGCTGAATGGATCTGTACCAACTCCTTATCCGTGCTTCACTTGGGTCAGTATCAGACTAGGTTATCTGATTGGTCACACATTCAGGAGTCCATTTAGTTTATATTACCATGTTTCTGTAGAATTGAAGCCAGGCAAGTTGAACAGTAGACCATCTGCTCTATCGTTCTCAGACACGTTGACGTGGCAGTGCTTAGGACCACATCAGCAACACGACCGTACAACAGGCCAAGGGGACCAGGTAGAGCCTCATCCCTGCAGTGGGGTCCCCAGAGCCAGGGCTGGACACTGTGCCGCATCCATCGGCTCACGCCTCTACATCTGGAGTGGCCGTGACGGCTACCGGAGGAGCTGGAATTACCAGGTGTGCTGTAAGGATCTGTGGTACCTGGAGACAGGTGAGATGTGCTGCTGTTATTGTTGTCATTATTTGTATTCGTAATGGTATTATTGTAGTAGTGGTATTATTGTTGTGGTTGTGTTATCATTGTAGTAATTGTGGTATTATTGTAGTAGTGGTATAATTGCAGTAGTAGTGGTTGTGTTATCTTTGTAGTAATTGTGGTATTATTGTAGTGGTATTATTATTATTGTAGTAGTAGTAGTAGTGTTGTTATCATTGTAGTAATTGTGGTATTATTGTAGTAGTAGTAGTAGTAGTGGTATTATTGTAGTGGTAGTGTTATCATTGTAGTAATTGTGTTATTATAGTAGTAGTGGTATTATTGTAGTAGCAGTGGTGGTGTTATCATTGTAGTAATTGTGGTATTATTATTGTAGTAGTAGTAGTAGTGGAATTATTGTTGTATAGACCCTTTTACAGCCCACGTGATCAAATAGTTGCGCGCGCATTAGGGCTACAAAAGAGGTGTTGTTTACGGTTGTTCCCCACTGCATCACCAGCATAACAATGTCAGGTTGTTGCGTTTACGGTTGCACTAATCGATATTCATCGATCGATATTCATATTCCACCAAGGGGCTTATTTTTTATAGGATTCCGAGAGTATTACGGCTGTTATTGGTCGGTGGAAAAACTTAAAGATTTTGCAAACAGTTATTCCAGTGTCACAGGTTGACATGCTAGACGATGTTGTGACTGTATGTGGTGCCCTCACAAACCTCTGTAAGAGTGTTGTTCCCAAATGAGTAACACATTACCATGTATTAGTTTTAACGTGATTTACATTTGTAAAAAGTATTTACTGTACATAAACATAAATGCATTATAACAAAACTCCCAACATTGGCTGCCACTGGTGTGTATAATGTATTTCCCCCAAGATTATCTCAACAATTCAGTGCTTTTCAATTTCATTTGTAATTGTTATTAGTAGTTTACTTTCAATGTATGCAGGCAATATAGTTACTATTAAAGTACTATAGCATTACAAAATAAAACGTATAACAGAAGTGCGTCAACACATAGCAATCAATAACAACAACATACAATGTAAGGAAAAGGATAAATGTAGGTCTGGTTGAAGAATTAGAATAAATGTAGGAAAGAATGACCACAGACAACGTATTCACAAGCATCAAGTGATGTGTATGCTCGTCATTTCTCTCGGGTGTACACACGCTCGGTTTCTTAAATAGGTATATCTGGCCACTGTATATTTGGCCATCTGCTAACTTCTTCTATCCACTCTACTATAATACACGGATCTGGTAGCCGGATGCCATTTGATAAAGTCAACTTTTTCAAATAAGTTTCTCTGTTTGTGTTGCTTAATTCGCTCGCGTAGCTTGACAGGCTGCTATTCTCGCCGTACTTCTGTTACACAAATGCGAGCGCATACGTTGCTACGTCATCATTGTTTACAAACAGTAAAAGGGTCTATTGGTATTATTGTTATAGTATAACTATTGCTAAGCACCATTCTATGCCATATTACTACTGTAACTGGCTGCTGTTGTTTTCAGAGCTGCCCTCCACCCCAGCAGCAGTACTACTGGTCAAGTCCACTGTCAACATGCTCCATGTGGCCTGGCGCCCCCTACCTGCAGCAGAGTGCTACCTTCTCCAGCTGCAGCCCGTCCCCCCCTCCATCACTCCTGACAACCTGGCGGCCCCACCCAGGACAGGGGAGCAGGAGGGTAACCACACAGGTGTGTGGTAACGTCTAAACTGTTGTTCACACAGCACACCACAGACCACCTATTTTATCGGACGTTAATACAAGAAAGTCAATTTGGCCCGTCATTGATGTGTTCTGTTTAACACCAGGCTAGTGGCTATGGATGCACTTTAGATGCACAAGCCTTTATCCAGGGCCGTTAGGGTCTTCTCATTGGACCCGCAGTCTAAGATACAGGGATCGTATTAGAGGAATGTCCAGGTCATATTGCTCATTCTCCCACAGATGTCCAGCCTGCTCTGGTCCCAGATGACCCCGACTCAATGGAAGCCCCAGAGGTACTACCACAGGTGAGACAACCATCCTTATGATCATCTAGGGCTAGAATGTTGCTTCATTCAGATATTTAGTACTTCCATTAAGACCTGGAATGTCCTCATTGTTCATGCTCCATTGGCTGACACGGTGTACTCTTCCCTCTAACCCAGTTGGTGTCTGCAGAGCAACACATTACTTTGGGGGACGTTTCAGAGGGTGCTGTAGACCCCCATCCAGAGGGGGAGACTGATGCAAGTGGGGAAACACAGGAGGACGACCCCCTAAAAACCTCCCAGCTGGTGACAAGTGAAGGCCAACACCAGGAAGGTAACGGCAGAAGCCCTAAGGCTGCTTTTTAACTCACTATTTACTTCTTGAGCACTGATAACACATCAGTGTGTCACCAATAAACCATTGTTCCTCCTCCACAGGACAACAATGTGACAAAACCTCCTCTGATCCCAGCACTGTCACGGACAAGGTAATACAAGGATCCTATGTTATGTCTATCTGACTGGTGCTGCGGTCTCAGGTTGTGGGGAAAGACAGTGGTTCTCTAATAATAATTCATTACATTTATATAGTGCTTCTCTGGGTACTCTAAGCGCTTTTACATGGAAGGGGAATCTCCTCAACCACCACCAATGTGCATCATCCACCTGGATGATGCGACGGCAGCCATATTGTGCCAGAACGCACACCAGTTTACTGCTGGAGAGGATGAAGCCAATTAGTGTGTATATATATATATGGGGATGATTAGGTGGCCATGATGGACAGAGGACATGGGGCAAATTTGGCCAGAATGCCGGGGTTACACCCCTACTTTTTAATCGAAGGACATCCTGGGGTTTTTAATGACCACAGAGAGTCAGGAACTCGGTTTAACGTCTCATCTGAAGGATGGTATGACAGCATAGTGTCCCCGTCATTAACTGGGGCGTTAGGACACAGACCAGAATGCAGCCCCTTCTGGCCTCACTAACACCTCTTCCAGCAGCAACCTGTTTTATCCAGGAGGATTTATCTAGGATATTCAGAATAATGCAAATGAAACTGTACTTTTTCTTCCTGTTGAGACTGATGTAATTCACGTTTGTCCTTTGTAGGTTTCTTCTGAGAAAGCAGAAGAGTCTGAGTGGTTTGATGTTGGGGTGTTTAAAACTCTGTTCTCTGAGGTCACTCACTACTACTTGCCACTTGAGAAGAACAATAACCCTGGCATCTACACCAAACCCACTAACACTAATGAGGTAAATGGAAGAAAAATAAATAAATAATAAACCCAGAGCGGTGAATTGTGGGTCTGAATTGGTCAAGTCAGTGTGACATACTGATTAACCAGACACTCATGCACACATGGTTCTGCAACTTCCTAGAGCTCAACCGCTTACGGTCGAGCTACTTTAATTAAACAATAAAACACAAATTAATTGCAAAGTATCTTAGATAGGCCATTAGTGTCCCTAGATAGGCCATTAGTGCCTGGTCCTGACAGATCTGTCTGTACTATGCCTGTTTTGTCTCTTTCCCTTTTTCTGCCTCGCTGTGAAAAGATGCAACTGTTTGTCTTAGAAGAACTGAACTTTTTAGTGTTCTCTTTATTTCCCAAATAGAAAACAACGTGATTTTAAGGAGTTATGAATCAGACTGAATAGCATGTGGAATAATGCATTTAATGTTACAGGCACAACCACCTAAAATGAACACAGAACTTTTATTAATAAGCCGATACACATTGTTAACTTGTGTCAAATGTCTGTTGATTCATTTCTCTTGACTTAACAACGCACTTCCATTCCACAGATGAAGTTGCCAGGGCCTCAGGACTTTGAGTGGCGAGAGAAGCAGGCGTTGACTCCGGGTACCACGTACAAGTTCAGAGTGACAGGTATCAACAGCTGTGGACAGGGTGACTACAGCCCTCCTAGTGAGTTCAAGACCTGTCAGCCTGGGTTTCCTGGGGCGCCCTCTGCTGTCAAGATCACCAAGGTAACATACCCTCCTACTTTACGTAACACAGAAGGGCTTTTTGTTTTTGGCACATTCATCAGCAGTTTTGACCACATACTGCCTCTGTGCAGAACATAGCAGAACGTTAGCTAACACTTATGGCTAACGCTTGGTTGGTTTGTCCAAATGCACCTGTCAGATCACTCCAATTTAAATCTTGATTCAGTAAATATTCCGGTGTTTTGTTCATATGTATTATTTAACACTTTCAATGTATTTATTTATGGCTGGAAACATTCAGTACCAGTAACAACTTTTTTTTAATATACAGATTTGTTGTTAAGGTATATTCTCTTAACAAAACGTATCATTTAATTTGCATTTTGATAATGAGATAATTTAGTCCCGAAACCACCAAGCAATGTTTTGGGGTGTCCACAGTTGTTGAGAAAATAACTCTTAATATCAATGATTGTTTGTACCAATAACCAGCTTTTCTCCTTCTGCTTTATCTTATCTACCTCTCCCCTCACCTCTCCAAGGCTAATGACTCAGTCCACATCACGTGGGACTCCCCCACCTCTCCGTCCGGTAAGATCCTGGAGTACTCCATGTACCTGGCTGTGAGGAAGAGCCGATCCAGCAGCAGTAGCTCTGAGCGTCCCGGACAGCTGGCCTTTATTAGGATCTACCGGGGTATCAAGACGTCCTGCACGGTCAGCCCAGTACATCTGGCCAACGCCCACATCGACAGCTCCGCCTCAAACCGCCCCGCGGTCGTCTTCCGCATCGCTGCCAAGAACGAGCAGGGATACGGGCCAGCCACGCAGATCCGCTGGCTTCAAGGTATGGCCACATCAAAGATGTCTGATTGGTTTGTGCAGGAAGAACACAGGGCCGTCTATGAAGGTTATATGAAATGGTCTAAACCAGACAAAATATATATGACTGGATTTTGGTTTTGACAGAACATTCGTTATTTCATAGAGTACTATCGAATGGCAATAGTGTGGAGAGAGTGATGATACCCTCTGACGTGTACTCATTCTAGCTGTGGATAGAGAAACCACTCCTTCAAGCGGTTTATAAACTTGGCCAATCCCAGATCCGTATGGTTATTCCCTTTTAACCACGAACTCTGTCTCTATTCAGATGCCAGTAAACTCAAAGCCTCGCCATCACGACCAGATGCCAGCCCTACAGACGCAGGAGACAGGTGAACAGGCATTTGCACTCCTTTGGCAAACCTTCGTTGTCCTTGTCATTGTTGTGTTTGATCGTTTTGAGAGTTGGCATAATAAAAGTGGAGCTGGATTTCTAATGTGATGCAAAATAACTTATTGTAGGTTTTTCTCCCTGCAGTTCAAGTTGAAGACCGAATGCCAGGTTGATTCCCCGGGACGATGACCATGTCAACGTTCATGACTACTTTCCAACCCAGCAATGTCCTCACACATTCTGTACAGAGTTTATATAGATTTGTAACTTATTTTTTTTATAATTGTTTTGTTAATGTTGATATACATGAAGTGTTATGTGATTTACATGTCCATGTTTTTGGCCATATTGTAGAGTTAAAGAGAAGTTCTGTTTTTGTATGTCCTTCTAAGGGTATTTAAGTTATTATATAGATATAACCCTTGTTATGACCAAACTGAACTGTTGAATGTGCCTTTATTCATGAAGGGGTTTTGAGTGAAAAGGATGACCAATAATTATAATTGTTTTGTAAAAGTGAACATGTAGCAAAACCTGGGATATTTTTGGCAATATCATTTTTAATCTGGGCCAACTCAATGATTGTGTTTCATCTTGAACATACAGATTTACATCTGATTACATACAGGTATTTACATTACATATGACTCCAACAAAGCTTTTCCTTGTTGGGTAGTCATGAACAATTTAACTGTTTAGTGATCTTTTTTTTAATCTCACTGTAGGAAGTAAGCCATGTGTTTGTGAATTTTTGGCTAGCCATGCTTTCATTATTACACAGAGATTCACAGTGGATTTAGACACTGTCTTTCGTTATATACTGCAGCACTGTAGCTCACTATGCAATGTGGAAATGACATCATATCCCCCAGGCTGCTTGTGTTTACAAATGAGTGGTACGTTTGTTAAAGACATTCCCTACATTTGGTTCTAAAAGAACTTAGTATGACAATTACATGCATTTAAAATTAAATAATAAAGCATATGTTTCTCAGTGAGTATGCAGCCAACTAGATCTCATGTCTATACCCTTTAGTTTTTTTAAATTGTATTTTCTGTCGCATTTCTGTTTGTTTTTTGGGATGTGTTGGAGAGTTATCAGGTAACCTAATGAGCTGTGTGTTATCACTATACTTTTGGAAAATGTGAGTAGTGCATTGGGTGAAAAGAACAGAATAGTACTTTAATAAAATGTATATAAAACATAAAATGACGGTCTCTACCATCAACATTAGTTGATTCTTATGATTGTATAACAATGATAATAATACGTACTGCAACCTATGGCATGTTTCATAATCATTGCGCATGGCATAATATATAATTATAGATATAGAAATATTTTAGTTTTCCAGAAGACTTCTCCTACACCAAGTATCTCATGTGGTCCATTTAGGATGAGGATGGTTCAAACCTTAAATGATGACTGAATAATATGGTATATAAAACCATTCACCACAGGTATGACATAAATATAAAGGTGACAATGTCAGGGGTCTCCAACCCTGCTCCTGGAGAGCTGCTTTCCTAGTTGTATTCACTCCAATCCTAATTCAGAGCAGTTGATTATAATAACTAGACAGTTATTAACTGAATTAGGCTGCATATACATGGGGCAGAACACAACCAGGACAGTAGCTCACCAGGAGCAGCAGGGTTAGTGAACTAGTGTCTATGGCTATGTGCACAAATGACACCCAACACCCCCTGTGCGTTATTAGTTACATTAACCGACTTTTCTCTTTTTATTATTGCTTCCCTATAAAATATTTGCTCTCTTGTATACAGTATATATATTTTTTAAACTCATCCTGGAGCGAATAACTGTCCCATAAACTGTCCCATAATCCCCTGCGCGTTTGTAGTTCGTGATAATCTGAGTTACCAGGGAATCGGGTCCAAGAGGTAAGACCACTACTAGCAATCAAAACACTTATCATAGAGTCAATTTAGTTGAAATGACAACTTTAAAAAAGAGAGGGATATGTTGTTATAAAGTGTTTGTTATTTTCTTGTTATTTCCCCGAGCTGCTACTTTGGTGGCTAACTTGCTAATCGGTTTTCTATTGTAGCTTGATATTGTTGCTAACTAGCTAAACGGTAAAGCGCCACTTTTGAAAGTGTCTCTCCTTGCAAGATAGCAGAGAGGCAGCAGTAATAGTAATTCCCTGTAACTGGTTATGGTCCACAGCTTGTGTGATCGGGGTTGGTAGTGATAAAACAAATAATAGTTAAAATTCATTGCAGCCATTGACAGCACTGTACTCTTGCTCTGGTGCTACTGTACTCTGGTACTACAGTCAGTTCTGTACTACTGTACTATGGTTTTACAGTCAGTACGGTACTCTGGTTTTAGAGTCAGTACTGTAATACTGTACTCTGGTACTACAGTCAGTACTGTAATACTGTACTCTGGTACTACAGTCAGTACTGTACTACTGTACTATGGTTTTACAGTCAGTACGGTACTCTGGTTTTAGAGTCAGTACTGTAATACTGTACTCTGGTACTACAGTCAGTACTGTAATACTGTACTCTGGTACTACAGTCAGTACTGTACTACTGTACTCTGGTACTACAGTCAGTACTTTATTGAAGCAGAAACACAATACTGAATCAAGCAAACGCGTTCTAATGGCAGTAGTGCTGCAATGTCTGTCTGGTGTTTGGGGCAAGATATTTATCAAATCAACTGCTGACTACTTCTGGCTTTGCCTGTGAATTACTTAATAATTTAATCGAGTCTGTGATGGCTACTGTAATGTAATGTAGCGCAGTGTAATTCTGTATACGCGTTAGCTAGCTAGCTGCAGCATTTCCATCTTTTAATACTAATTCAACATTGATGGGGTGTTTAAAAGATTGTCCAGTACAGTGTTCATAATCAGGCATAATAATGTTCCCCATGACTCCGCGTATCCACAACAAATGTCGGAGAAATCACTTGAGACATACTTTGACGTTAGTTAAGGGGTTGTCATTTGCACAAGTAGCTGGGGAACGCATGGCAACCATGGTAACAGCAGCAGTTTATCCCAAGCCAGACATTGCACCATCCTCAAACACTGCAGTCTTCACTATGTACGACCTACAAGAAGAGGAGTGCACCGCAAGTCTCTTCTCTGTGATGTTTGTTTGGCTTTATATATTATTATGTTGAGTGAAAGCCACTGTATTAAACCAGGATGTAGAGTTGTTGATGTTTATGGGATCATATTTTTTTATTGTATATGCATGAAAGAACCCACAGCTGTCTTGCTTTCCTTAACCTAATTCTCTCTTTCTGTCTATGTATCTAGTAAGGGCGAGATGAACTCCTCTGCCCTGGCTCAGTCCGCCCCCCTCTTAACTAATCTGGACCCCGGGGGGTCGGTGAAGCTGGGGGGGTCTGACATCGAGCTGCAAAAGATGCTGCTTGACGAGAGGATGAGATGTGAGAACCACAAAACCAACTACCAGACACTCAAGGCAGAACATAACAGGTCACCACCCTAAATATATATATATATGTGTGTGTGTTGGGATGAGGGTTAGCACCTCTAAATCTGAGGCCATGACTCTCAGCAGGAAACCGGTGGAGTGCCTACTCCGGGTAGGGAATGAGTCCTTACTCCAAGTGAAGGAGTTCAAGTACCTCGGGGTCTTGTTCGCGAGTGAGGGAACAATGGAGCGGGAGATTGGTCGGAGGATCGGAGCAGCGGGGGCGGTGTTGCATTCGCTTCACCGCACCGTTGTGACGAAAAGAGAGCTGAGCCGAAAGGCAAAGCTCTCGATCTACCGGTCAATCTTTGTTCCTACCCTCACCTATGGTCATGAAAGCTGGGTCATGACCGAAAGAACGAGATCGCGGGTACAAGCGGCCGAAATGGGTTTTCTCAGAAAGGTGGCTGGCCTCTCCCTTAGGGATAGGGTGAGAAGCTCAGTCATCCGAGAGGAACTCGGAGTAGAGCCGCTGCTCCTTTGCATAGAAAGGAGCCAGTTGAGGTGGTTCGGGCATCTTGTACGAATGCCACCTGGGCGCCTCCCTAGAGAGGTGTTCCAGGCACGTCCAGCTGGGAGGAGACCTCGGGGAAGACCCAGGACTAGGTGGAGAGATTATATCTCCACACTGGCCTGGGACGCCTCGGGATTCCCCAGTCAGAGCTGGCTAATGTTGCCCGGGAAAGGGAAGTTTGGGGTCCCCTGCTAGAGCTGCTACCCCCGCGACCCGACCCCGGATAAGCGGTTGAAGATGAGATGAGAGATGAGAGATGTGTGTGTGTGCCTGTCTCTCATTTTAATTGTTTCAACCTATTCAAAAATGTAATGTTTATTTAAAAGCCATTTTTTAACCAAATTCTTAACAGGTATGTGGGTGTGTGGGTGTGATGTCCACATACTTGTGTTTACTACATGTTGTTGCCACAGGCTCCAGGATGAGTTTGCACGTGGGCAAGGGGAGCTGAAGAGGCTCCTGTCTGACAAGCAGACGGTCCAGGAGAAACTGCAACTCCTATTGGCTGAACTCAGAGGAGATCTGCTTGACAAGACCAGGGAGCTGGAAGAGCTACGACTACAGGTACGAGGACATGGAAGAGAAAATCCCTACATGTAACTGACAACTGTGTTTGTCTGGTTAGGTGCTGTGTTTGTCTGGTTAGGTGCTGTGTTCATCTGTTTCTCTCACCAGTGTGAACAACTATGTTTGTCTGGTTAGGTGCTGTGTTCGTTTGGTTAGGTTCTGTGTTTGTCTGGTTAGGTGCTGTGTTCCTCTGTTTCTCTCACCAGTGTGAACAACTGTGTTTGTCTGGTTAGGTGCTGTGTTCGTTTGGTTAGGTTCTGTGTTTGTCTGGTTAGGTGCTGTGTTCCTCTGTTTCTCTCACCAGTGTGAACAACTGTGTTTGTCTGGTTAGGTGCTATGTTCCTCTGTTTCCTGCCAGTGTGAACAACTGTGTTTGTCTGGTTAGGTGCTGACCCCTCAGCGGTTGGAGCTGTTAAAGGCACAGATGCAGCAGGAGATGGAGGGCCCTGTCAGAGAGCGATTTAACAAATTGGAGGAGGTATGACATGCCCCAGAACATGACCATATTTTCTCTACCACACTGCCTTTAAGGTTTCTGACTGCTATTAACCCACCCCAACTGTTTTTGCTTCTGTTTTCCTTTTGTTTCTGCCTGCTTTTAACCCACCCCAACTGTCCTTGCTTTTGTTTTGTTTCTGACTGCTTTAAACCCACCCCAACTGTCCTTGCTTTAATTTGTTTTGTTTCTGCCTGCTTTTAACCCACCCCAACTGTCCTTGCTTTTGTTTTGTTTCTGACTGCTTTAAACCCACCCTAACTGTTCTTGCTTCTGTTTTTGTTTTGTTATTAACTGCTTATTACTAACTTTTTATTGAGCTTCAACTGTTGATGCACATACTACACATAATTACACTAGACTATATTACACATATATATATTAGAATTTCAATTTCTATTCCATATTTCTCGTTGTATTTCACTTGCTACATTATATTTTGTTGTATTTTGTTAAATTATTTCTGCTTAGATGTTGCGTGTCATGTAACAACAATCTTATTGTTCAGAATTATGCTGATGATCTCATTAGTTGCATTTGACAAATTAAATACTTATACTTTAATAGCTATTTTACAGTTTCTGGCACTTTAAATTTACAGTATTCTACAAATGTCACAGCTGTAACTGCCATCTCTATGGCAACATCTAGAGAACAACTGTAAGCTCTTAATGTTTCTGGAAGAGAATAGTGGGCTGACACACGCTGATTCTGAATGATACATCTAATATTTTGAGGCTTTTTTTCCATTCCCCCATATTTTTTTAACCAGTCCTCGTCTCTGTGGTGTTTGTAGGAGACCGAGAAGTACAGGTCTGAGTACAACAAGCTACGCTATGACTACACCTTCCTCAAGTCTGAGTTTGACCACCAGAGGGAGGAAAACGCCCGCATACTGGAGGAGAAGAAAATCCGTTTTGAGGCAGAGGTGTGTGGAGAGATTGGTGTGTTTGTGGTGTGTGGAGAGATTGGTGTGTTTGTGGTGTGTAGAGAGATTGGTGTGTTTGTGGTGTGTGGAGAGATTGGTGTGTTTGTGGTTTGCAGAGAGATTGGTGTGTTTGTGGTGTGTGGAGAGATTGGTGTGTTTGTGGTGTGTGGAGAGATTGGTGTGTTTGTGGTGTGTGGAGAGATTGGTGTGTTTGTGGTGTGTGGAGAGATTGGTGTGTTTGTGGTGTGTGGAGAGATTGGTGTGTTTGTGGTGTGTGGAGAGATTGGTGTGTTTGTGGTGTGTAGAGAGATTGGTGTGTTTGTGGTGTGTGGAGAGATTGGTGTGTTTGTGGTTTGCGGAGAGATTGGTGTGTTTGTGGTGTGTGGAGAGATTGGTGTGTTTGTGGTGTGTGGAGAGATTGGTGTGGTGTGTGGAGAGATTGGTGTGTTTGTGGTGTGTGGAGAGATTGGTGTGTTTGTGGTGTGTGGAGAGATTGGTGTGTTTGTGGTGTGTGGAGAGATTGGTGTGTTTGTGGTGTGTGGAGAGATTGGTGTGTTTGTGGTGTGTGGAGAGATTGGTGTGTTTGTGGTGTGTTTGTGGTGTGTGGAGAGATTGGTGTGGAGAGATTGATGTGTTGTGGTGTGTGGAGAGATTGGTGTGTTTGTGGTGTGTGGAGAGATTGGTGTGTTTGTGGTTTGCGGAGAGACTGGTGTGTTTGTGGTGTGTGGAGAGATTGATGTGTTTGTGGTGTGTGGAGAGATTGGTGTGTTTGTGGTGTGTGGAGAGATTAGTGTGTTTGTGGTGTGTGGAGAGATTGGTGTGTTTGTGGTGTGTGGAGAGATTGGTGTGTTTGTGGTGTGTGGAGAGATTGGTGTTTGTGGTGTGTGGAGAGATTGATGTGTTTGTGGTGTGTGGAGAGATTGGTGTGTTTGTGGTGTGTGGAGAGCTTGTTTTTTTAAGTTAGATCTGCTGTTTCCCTCTTGACGTACATGCTGATTGCTATTCTGATTAGTTAGTGTTTTCATTCGCACGTGTGTCCAGGTATCACGACTGGAGAGAGACAGAGAGGAGCTAATGGCCCAGTATCAGGGCACAGACCCATCGAGGGACGGTAAACGTGTCGAGTCTCTGCTGAGAGAGAAGGCCCAGCTCCACCTGCGTCTGAAGGGCCTGGAGGCGGAGGTGGCTGAGCTCCGGGCCCAGAGGGACAACTCTGGCCAGCAGGCGGAGAACGTGCAGCGAATCCAGGTCCGCCAGTTTGCCGAGTCCCAAGCAGCAGTCAAGTCGCTTGAAGTAAGGAACTTTTGTTCAATGTCTGTCTGTCGTTCAGCCTTTAACCATTGTTGCTGTAAAACCTGTATGCGAACATCTGTTCTGACATCCGTAGGAGTATTTACTGTGAGTGCTTGAGTGATGTGAGAACAGTAATTGAATTGAACCCTAATCAGGCGGAGAGACAGTCACTGAGTCTGCAGTTAGATCGTCTGGAGAGCGAACTGCAGCAGAGTCGTGAGCAGAACACCCAGCTGACCGCCAGACTTCACAAGGCCGAACGGGAGGTCAACGCCCTAAACAGCCAGGTCAGACCTGTTTGACCTCTACGTTCAGAGAGAGTGGCCGCCGTCCCCTTATATCTAGGAATACAGCAACCGTGTACGTTTGCGTTACAAGTCTGTCATTCTACTTGTGACCCCCGTTTCAGGTTGAGAGCATGAAGCATGACCACAAGCGGGAGGTGGCCAACGTGAAGCTGGAGTCTGCCAGGTCCAGAGGAGAGATGGAAAGGGAGAGAGACACCCTACATGGCCAAATGGAAGGTGTGTGTCAGTGTTCATGTGCAGTACATTAGATCCTCTTGTCCCAGTCGGCAACTATGACCCTTGTGTCTTATTGTCTCTCTGCCTCGCTTTTCATCCTGGACTTTCATAACTTCCCCTTCTGTGACCGTCAGGTCTGCAGGTTGATGTGGAGGTGTTGAAGGGTACTGTGGAGAGACAGAAGGAGGTGCTGGCTGAGAGGGAGAGGGAACTCGTCCGAAGGGTGCAGGCCGCTCGTGAGGAGGAGTTTCGCAAAACAGCCATTGTCCAAAAGGAGAAGTGAGGTTCCATCGCTCTTTCCTGTTCTGTCTTTCACACACACACACACACACACACACACACACACACACACACACACACACACACACACACACACACACACACACATGTACACACACACACACACACACTGCCTAAGAATATTGTGTTAAAGAGATGTGTGTAAATATAATGTGTGTCTAGGTTGATGCTGGAGGATCTTCTAGCAGAGCTTGAGCAGCAGAGGGCGCTACAGGATGCGGCTGGCCTCACCCAAAAAGAGGAGTGGGAGGAGCGTCTCCGTGACACCCAGCTGGGGGAGGAGTCAGCTCGTAAGGAATTGCAAAATCTCAGGTTGGTGCGTCAGTGTATTGCGTTAAAGTGCCATTAATACATTGCTAATATGCTGTGTATTTGGTGTTTTTGTGACCCTTTGTAACTTGTGTATCAGGACTAAACTGCTGCAGCAAGGCTCTCAGCAAGAGGAGCTGGAGAGACAGAAGACAGAGAATGCTGACCTAAGACAGGTACTAAAACGCCCCAGGCCTTGTATTGTACCCACGGCTCTAATGTAGAATCTACACTGGGCTGGCCGGATCTGGAATCTTCACCTTAGCACATGCCAAAGGGTGTGCTAGTAGTCCATCTGAGTTAACACCTGGTGGTCCAATATGGGTAAGGGGGTGGACTTAAATAAGTCTTTAATAAGTCTAGCTGCATGTTTTTTGCTGGCCAAACACATTTATTGTGACATTATCATGAGGTTGGCTAAACATGCCTGGTTTTATTAAGAAAAAGACACTCCAAACATCCCTTACTTACTATAGTAATTATAGTCATTGTTATACATTTGGGGATTTTTTATTTGTAAATTACATTAAATTTCTTCTACATTGAAGGGAAGAAATTATTAGATCCCCTGCTTTTGTGCGTCGCCGACTGACAATGTATAAATTGATGTATTGATGTATTTGATCCCCTGTCGATCAGCAAGATGTCTGGATCCCAGGTGTCTTTTATACAGGTAACAAGCTGAGATTAAAAGCACTCCCACATTAGCTCATTTCAGCTCGTTTCCTGTATAACTTGAAAAGTGTTATTTGTGATTTTTTTGTTGTTATTCAGTCTCTCACTGTTAAAAAAAAACTACCGTTAAAATTATAGACTGATCATGTCTTTGTCAGTGGGCAAACTTACAAAAATCAAATAATTTCTTCCTTCACTCTATGTATGCATTGTGCTATGTGAAGAAACTTGCTTGCTTGCTAATTAGTTAATGAAAATGGTTGTTAGAGATCATTCAATAATCCAAATGAATGTTAGTTGCAGCATTAATCAATGTAAAAATTTCAGTTAGTCTAGTTAGTTAACCACTTACCTGCCCCTTCATCTCTCAGCAGAACCATGATTTAGGGGTACAACTGGGGACATTGTCCCACTCTGAGGCTGACCTTCTGGAGGCCAATCAGCGTCTGAGGGACACCCTGGAGAGGACCAGGGAGGACCTGAGAAGTGCCCGTTCACAAGCTGATAGGACCCAACATGAAGCAGAGAGGTACGCCACGTATAGTATAAACATAATGTGCCTATCAAGATCTGGAGGACCGCAGTAGTCAAAGAAATATGGTGTTCTAACCTTCTACTCTTCTTTCTTCAGGTTGGTGGAGGAGCGTCGTGTGGAGTGGTTGGAGGAGAAACACAAGCTGCAGGATAGGGAAGCAGAACTGCAGGAGAAGTATAGTCAGGCTAAGGAGAAATTGCAAAGAGCTGCGCTGGCACAAAAAAAGGTATCGCTACATCTTTACAATTTTGTTAAAGTTTAAAATGCCAACTTCCTTTTTAGTAATTAAGTCATTATATAGCAATCTGGTTCTAGTACAGCTGGTTATGCTGTAACACTGATGTTATATATATATATATATATATGCTGTATATATATATATATGACAAGTGCTGCTGCTGCCATCAGTCTTTGGAGTCTCTTTCTTTTCATATGGTTAAACATTGAGACCAGTGCACCCATTAGCGCAACAACCACAGTCCACATGTCACATTATTACAGCAGGACTATCATCAGTTAATTGACAAGCTCTACAATAAGACACACACAACCCATTCTCTATCCACGCGGACACAACTTTCCCCATGTAATTTATGTTGTGGGTGTTTCTGAATGCTCTTCATAAGAATTGAGTTGAAAAGTTTTACAGGCCTAATGTTTATTGGTTTTAGAGGAAGACCATGACCGAGAACAAGGAAAAGAGGTTCCAGGATAAGATCCAACTCCTCGAAGCTAAGATAGCAGAACTGGAGCTACAGGCTAGCACCGCCAAGAAGTAAGTATACATTATATTACCGTGTCTATATAAAACATCTCTGTGTGTGTGTATGAGATTGTGTGTTAAATCGAACGTGTGTTTCCCGCAGACATCCATCTTACTCTGAGGAGCATGCCAACCTCAACAGGCGACTGAAGGAGCTGCAGCGTAGACACAGTGAGTTCCGTCGCCTCCTATTGGGTTACCAGGTGACCTCCAGCACAGGCCCCGTCCTCATGACCTCCACCCCAGGACCAGGACTCGGCCCAATCTCTGTCCTCCTCCCCGGGTCTGAGGGGACCAGCCTTCACGTGAGTACACTGGACCCTGCTCACACACAAACAACTGCGAGTACCGCAATAGGTCTATGGCCAGCTTCCACTTAGTCATTTTAGGATTTCTGATCTAGAATCAGCATGAATATGTAAAGTGGTAATGGATCTCCTTTTGTCTCTCCTGCTCCTCTTTCTCCCGACTGCTGTCTACCTCCAGGAGGAGCAGCATCAGAGGGAGTTGAGTCTGCTGCGTCGGAGGCTAGAGGAGTTGGCGTGTTCTCAGCAACAGCAGATGGAGGAACTGGGGCCTCCCATGGACAGAAGCAGAGGTGCCGTCTTGCACGGCTCTCTTCCTGAACTCTGACCTCTCCAATCTGACCCCGAGAGATTGAGCATTCTAATGTCTGGTCTTATTCTAGGTTGTGGATGAAAAACGTTGTAAATATGGAGAATGTGTACATTCCTTTTTGAGTAACAGGGCCAGATTCCTTACCTGTGAACCTGTCTATGAAAAGAAAGAATTTAATGGCTAAACCGTGACTTCCTCAGGGCTTGTTGACTGTTGTGAGATATGTGTATACAATGTTTACACGAAGGCCCTAACTAGGAGACTGTCACTCCTTTTAAAGGCATTTTATATAAACAAGCCGTGGTTTTATGTTAAAAAATGTATTTTAAATGTATTTTTTTTATTGTCACAATGTGCACCTGTTTTTGTATTTGCATTTCCTACAATTAAATACATTAAAATCTTTACAACGGTATGCTTGTGTGAAAAAATGATTGGGTGAAGAAAAGCACTGCTCATTAAAGAACATTCTTTATAGCGTTGAGTGAACCATGAAATGTGACTTACCCACTGTTTCAGACTCACTGATAGCTTTTGTTTGTACAGAGAGTGGTAGTTTGTCAGTCTCCGGGCTTTGCCTTCTCCGAGGTTATATTCCATGTGTCAACATATACCACTGCAGTTAACAGTGCAAATGCCAGTAAGAATCATTACTTTATGTGTTCATTGGTGGGGAAATTAGGTTGACATACCATATATTTTTCATGTTCGACTGAGCGGAAAATATTCTTGTTAGCAAGGGAAGACGGCACTTGTGTCAAAAAAGGGTGCTTCAAGATGTCAGGTCTTTTTGAATTCTGTGATTTTTGGGTTAGGTATATCTTTATAAATCCCCACATGCATGTTGTATTTACCATCATACTTGGGGTGGCCAAATAAATTATCCTAACGCTGGCTTTTTGGTCCATGGGTTGCCTGTTGATCCATGGTTATCTGCACAATTTGGAAAAGTGCTGGGAATGCAAAAACATGCAAGAAATTTACCAAAAACCTTTGAACTTAAGTGTTCCAGGATGGTTCAGTGGTCTAGGTGCTATGCATTGGAATGCTGGAGTAGGGGTTCAAATCCTACCTATTGCTTTACATAACAAGAGCATGTTACTAATACAAGAAAAAAATTGCAATTTTTTTGTACTAGAATGGTGCAGTGGTCTAGGCCGTGGTCTACAGGACGCTGTAACGCAGGTTCAAATCCTACCTGTTGCTTCTCAAAACTGTTCAGGAAATTGATTTTTTTAGAAATAATTTATTCGTAATTAAAGTTTTTTTGTTTCCATTATTTTACATATTTGAACCTTTTTATTTTGTATGCAACGTGGCACAACCTGAATTTGAACCCATAACTCACAGACCTTTGAAGCGTATGACACCTTGTGCGTACATAGTTTAGGTTCACCACAACTTTTGAACATACCACCTTTTGACATGAACACACAACCTTTAGACAAGTACACACACAACTTTTGAACAGTATGACACCCTCATTGTAATTTTAGTATGTTTGGCACACCATGGATTCGAACCCAGAACCTTTGTATTGAAAGTCTGCAACCTTTGTAACTAACCAATGTGCAATGACACTTGTCCAAACTTTCTATTTATATATAAATTGAAATATATATATAACATAAATATGGCACCCCCAGTGGATGTATTACACATAAACAATATCATAAGGCAAATTCTCAAATATATATTAAAATTTGTTGTATGGATCCGGCACACTTACCTGCAACCCGACGTGGTTTTCATTTTTGTAAGTGTTGCCAAAAAATGAATCAACAATTAAACAGAAATACATTTACACATTTTCAGGGTTACACATCATGTATGGACATGTACATTTGACTACAAAAATTATATTATTCAAACGAGGTTCACAGTTTCTTTCTACGTCAGCACCTTCTCAGGGCATAAACCCCAGCACTTGGATTGCATTAGTGATTCCTTTTTTAAGAGATTAGATTCACCTTTATTGTTATTGAATAGTACAAGTTCAGTACAATGAAATGCAGTTTGCATCTAACCAGAAGTGCAATAGAGCAGTGCAAAAATGATATGCAGGTCAGTGTGTCAATGAGCCAATGTATGAGCCAAATGAGATGGAGTACAGATTAAGGATGTGACATTGACGTGGATAAGCAAATGTGCAGGAATGCAGCCAATTGCAAATGTGCAGAGGGCAAGCAGAAAACATCTGTGCAAGTGGTAAATGAATAGGACAAACAGTAAGCAATGTGCTTTAACTAATACAATTCCTAATTAGTCCGTGAGATCATGTCGAACACAGGTCTGTCAATAAATGTTTTGCATGACTTCTAATAACACATATGACTTTGAACATTTAGGTTGTCCTGAATACATAGTTAAGTTAGTTAGTGAGCCAATTCTAACAATTAAAGTATGTTTCTATTTGGCCCCATTAATCAGCACTTACGTTTGCCACGCCCCTAAACTCCTTGGAATTGTAAGGTGTAGAGCAGAGCACAGCATTATTATATGCGGATGACTACGCTTCTTCAGTGCGTCACATATCCATAGATACTCCCGTTTATGTAAAACACTACACCAGGGGGTATCAGAGGGCTGAACAAAACGATACCCCTAACCATGAACCTATTCGGAAACGAGAGGACGAGCAATCTCACTTCACACCCAGAAACACCGTTGTTTCCCTTTTACCGTAACAACACGTAAACATATAACTCAATAAGACACTTTCCGTTAGGCCTTCTGCGCCTTTTGCCTTTTTCATACGGCTTCAATATTTATAACGTCTAATCAAAATTAATTCTACAGAAACATTTTGTTTTGTTTAATACATTAATGCTGTTAGCTTGTAAATGTAAAACATGATCTATTATCAGACCTTTTATAATAATAAATAGGCCTACAACACTCAGCATAACAGGCGACACAGTTCATTATTACGCGGCTTGTGAGTATTGATGCCCCGAAATAGGAGTAGCCGACACCTAACATTTTAAACCGGGTAGTTTGACTGAAAGTCATGATGTATGAAACCATATAGCACCGTAATGCCACTGCGACATTACTGCTTTCATCGAAGTGTTATTGGGCTTTCGAGTGTTAACAGTGTTTGTGGTGTTTTGCTACAGCGCCTCGCCACTTTGGTATATAGTTCTATAAAGCACTACTATATATAGGCAATGCAAACGTGTTGGTCTCATCTTCAATACTGTGGTATAATTGCATGATAAAGTCTATACTATAAACCATTTAAAATAACCGATATTTCAGTAAAAGTATCGGTTTTATTATTTCTTTAAGAAAAATGTTGACGCATGCATTTCCCTTCCAGACAGTGCCACCTTTTACTGTGGTGAGGTCCTTGGATACAAAAATATATTCGTTTCAAGTCAATGGTGGAGCATCAAGGGACCAGAGGCAACTCATTCAAGCAAATCTCTTTATATTTTACTCAAATAATGCATTACAGTCTTGTTGAAGGTCTAGTCTACAGCTTAACAAAGTGTACATTCAAACCTGGTTCAAAGTTCATTTTATATGACAGGAAATAGGCTTGCTGAAACCTCTAGGAAGGTCAGCAAAGGGAAGGAGAGCAGTTCCACATTATACTACAGCAAGCATTAAGCATTAAGTTCTCACAGTAATCAAACATGTTTGGACTGATTTAATACAGGACATTCATTCACACAACAAGGACCTCTCTGTCTCCACACCTCCACCTTCCTTGATTACAATGAGCTACACCTGACAGGCCAGCCTGTGTAATTAAGGTCCACTTTAAACGTATTTGATTTGAGAATGTTTTTTTTATAGTAGGGTGTGGATATTTGTTTATGTGTTGATATAACATCACACATTCCTGCAGTGAAACTGGAAGCTCACATGTACTCATAAGAACAATTGTATGGAAGCAGCCTGCCCACAAGTAAAATGTTCTTCCTAAATCAATGGGCTAAAAATATTGACTAACATTGTTTTCTATTATCAATAGGGGGACAATTATTTGCATAGATGTGTTAAGCGTTTGTGAATACAAGTTGCAAATAGTCTTAGACGTTTTTGGTGAGAGCTACACCACACAGGTTGTGTTAAGACACGATTGGCAGTCATTCTAAGAAACTCAACGGACATATGTGGACTATAAGTAGACATTAAACCAGATACTCACCACCAGGGCTATTTTTTGCGAAATTGTTCACACATCCAGACATTGCACCTTTGCACTATTCAGATGCATCTAACACATTATATATGACAGATATGTCATGGTCTCTCAGAACTGTCCCACTGACTTCAAACTGATCACAGTCATTCCCCTTCTAAAGAAAACAACACTTTCTCCCCATGCTATCAATGAAGAAAAAAAGCATGCTCTCACTTTTCTTTCCTGTTTGACTGGTTACATAAACAAATATTAAAGGGTCTATTTATGTATTAACACAGAACATACAATTTACATTTTATTCATTTATCAAGACATATCACACACATATCCAGGGCTTAAGGTAGATTTGATTGGCAAAATGCAAAGTGAGTTACATTGATAAGCATTGTTTTAACTTCTAAATGCTTCATCAATTGGGAAATAGCGACTATTTTATTTAACTTTATAAAATTCATACACACACCATTTATGGGTAAGAGTAAGACAAAAAAATTAAAAGAAAAGCGTTAAACCAATTTCAATTTCTCAACCAATTTCATAAATACACATTTAACCTGAGCATTCTAAAATGAGAGTATCTTCATTGTTCTCATTGTGAAGAGAAGATTACAAAATAAATAAAGAGATAACTAACAATGCCCTCAGAAAGTAATTAACTTCATTTTAGGAAAAGTAAAAAGGAAACACCCCATAGTCTGACTAAACCTGATAATGTCCTCTAGTCAAGGGTAAATTCCTGAGCGGAGTTAGGAACCTGCTCAATACTGACATAATTTTGTGCATTTCAGTATTCCGAAAAAGCCTCCGTCGGTGAAGCCCTTGGTTGGTTGGAGAGTGGCCCTTACAACTGTTATCTGGCCTTCTGCATGTGGAGGTTAAGCGAGTGAGTTCAGTTCCAGGAACAGGTTTTGAGGCCGTCGAACAGACTCTTCACATGTTGCAGTTGCTCCGTTAACTCCACAGGGGTGCCGTTGCTAACCAGTTTGAGTTTAATCTGCCAGGGCAAATACAATACATGGTGTTGTTTACATATAGGCTCAAATAAATCCAGATTCTAGGCATAAATGTGAGACATGAGGCAGTAAAATGCCTCAGTATGTGCCACAAACAGGGACTATCAATAACACAATGCATTAACTTCTATACTTCTAGGCAGAAGTGCATAAACGTAATACTTTGATTTATGCCCTACAGAACTTGGCACAATGCGGAACTTAAAACCATCTACACATATACGCAATGTTCAAAAAAAGACCTGTATAAACTTAACAGGAACTGAAACCATAGCCATGTTTGGCTACAGCATTTATATGTAAAGTGGCCAATCACAAAGCCTTGGTTTGGGGAAATGACAGTGTTGTCATATAAGGTATTATTGGCCTGAACGACAGCTTCCTGCACATATTGAGCGTTGGCAAAAAACAGTTTCGGGAAAAGTGCAAGTTTCGTAATAAAATGCACATGCAAATAAAGATACTGCCTCCGGGGAAAAAAAGAGCTTACCTCGTCAAAGTATTGCTTTATGTATTTATAGAGTTCTCGGAGAGCCGCTGACTCATTAAATTCATTTTCATGTTTCTAATAATAGAGAAAGAACCATGTCAAGTCCAGCACAGTGCCAACGTAGGGTTAATTACAGTAGTATGTGTGGTTGATGGGGACAGTTACCTTTGACTCCTCTCGAAGGTACTCCTGGAACTCGGAGCTGCTGATTGTTGGCTGGTTTCTGACACGTTTATAGTATTCCCTCACTTCCTGCTTGTACCCGGGAATATCTTTAGCATAGAGTAGCTTATTGGTTGGATCATGCTGGAAAACACAGATGTTCATTCATGTCACATCCTGGTTGCATAATCAAAAAACCCACTATTGGCATGTTGGCAGTGTCAGAACCACGTTGGGGTAAAATCCACCAGAGGTTCTGGGCATTATACCTGTAGCAGCTGTTCACATTGTCTTCAGTATACACCGATCAGACATCACAACCTGACCACCACATAACCAACAAACTGCGATGCACTGTGTGTTCGGACACCTTTTCAGAAATAGCATAGTGGTGGGAAGCTTGACCAGAAGACTAACCACAAGATTCCAAAAAAATAACTAACCATTAAAGCCACAGAATGTTTATGGCCTTTTTTTTTTAGATTCAACTTGTCATTCGACTGGTCAACAAAATGCAGTTAAGATTAGATTAAACTGTATTGTCATTATATTACTTATATTAGTGGATAGATGGTGCTTCACAGGTGTATTCTAAAATATAGACTTAAAATTACACTTCTTAAAGACGCATACACTGAAATAAGTGCTGGGGGGTGTGCCATCTTTTAAAACGCTTTTGTTCTCAAGACAGAGTTTTACCAGGTGAACCACCAACTCTCTCATTTTATTCCTCTTTATTTTTTTAAAATTGGGATGACTGATAAACAAACACAAAAGCCAATGAGATAGGAATTGTTAGCCAGAATATGCTGTAATGTTCTGGGCCCCACCTTGCCTAACTGTTTCTCCACCAAAGAGAAGGAATCCATGAAAGCCTGGGCGATGACAGACAGACAGCCGTCCAGGGGCGGAGACTTCTCAATGTCAAACACAAAATGGGGGTTCTTCAGGATGTTCACCCAGAACCGCAGGGGCAGGCTGGGAGAAGAGGAGGAGGACAGTAGAGGACAGTGAAGGAAACTTTCCATCCCTATGCCATAATAATGAGTACAACCAAAGAGATTTGAATTAAACAGTATTATTAGTTTTCAGTTTGAAAGTGCTTTGCCTTCGCTGTACTTTATTGAATATGACCCACATACCTATTGGTTTTCCAGATGTGTAGTACATCCGGGTCACTGATCCTCTTGTTCTCTGCCTGGGCATCCAGGAAGTCAAAGAAGTACTTGACAGCAGGCGGGGCTTTAAGGTTTGGGGTTCCCCAGATGGCTCTAAACAGGTTCTCTACAAATGAGTGAACAGCCACCTAAGTTGGAAAGAAAAAGAGAAAAGGATTTCAATAACTGATTGCAAGAATGCAGTAAAAAATGCATTAGTCTTAGAACGCTTTTAATCTCAGGAACCAAAGCATTTCCATTTCTCAGTTAATAAAAGTTGTTGGCTTAACATTTCAGGATACAAGTTTACAGTTTGAAGTTTCAATTGCCTTGGTGGAGAGCAGTTTGGTCAGGTACACTTCCTTCAATTTCAACTTCTTCCTCTCAGGGTTTTTCTTCAGGTTCTGGTCTATGTCTGGATCGATCTAGGGTCAAAGCGTATTGGTAACTTGTCGGATCACGCAAAAAACAGTATTCAATTAAACGGGCCATGTTGCCACTTACCAGGTGGAAGTACTTTGTGGAGTAGTTCTGATCATCTGTAACATACACAACAAACTGGGTCATGGGTAATTGTTTTGACCAAACAACTGTTTTCTGGTTGCCGATAGTTGTTTATGTTGGTGTAAGTGGTTTTCACACACAGAAATAAGGTAAATAAAGAGCAAAATATACTCAACGATTAACGTTAAAAATGTACCTGGTAAGAAAAAACATACACTGTAACTTTGTGCACATTTGTTTGATTGAGACAATTAATCGGAAAGACAAATTGATTTCTAACATCAGATTATTCAAAAGTATAATAAAAATCTCCAGACATTGTTTTATTCTGTTTCACTGCACCAATATGCATCACGGCTAATTTTGTTAGCACACCACAGATTCATAAATCAAACATTAGTATTTAGAGGGGGAAAAATCTGGTTAATTGAAATAGGTATCTAATACCATAATTTAAAAAAATAACATTTCACCCAGGAAGACAGTTTCAATTCTATGGTCATGGACCACAGTGATTTCAAGAAAATGTAAATAGTTTTCTGCTTAACACAGAGGTCCACAACTCTATTTTGCGCTGTATCATTTCATACCTGTCGCAATCCTTACCTTTCAGGCTGCTCTGAGGACTGAGTGGGTGGTGGGTCTTAGAGAGCACTTTGATAGATGCTCCATCTGGAACCTGTTGAGTTCAATATGTTAATATAGTTAGCTAATAAAAGTGACTGACTGTGTGAGCGTTCACAGAGTCTAATCAAATGGTGGTCAGGTTTGACCCATGTACACATGGGGACCTCTGTTCTACCAGCCAGGCTGCCTTGTAGATAGTTAATGACGATTATTAGTGGCTTCCAGAACTAGGGTTGAGGCCTGAAAGCTGCAGATAAATACATCGAGAAATTATTCTATTTCAAGCGTTACCTAGTGTGATCCTTCTTTTGTGCATATAAGGTTACCAACAAATCTGTGGATTTGGTCGAAAGGTTCTCTTTCTCGGACATTAGGCGGCAAGCTGATCTGTTTGAAATACTAAGAGCTGCGAAATGATAACACTTTAACCTTTATTAAAGTGGAACTGTACTAACATTTTGGCGATCAGTCGTCAAAGCAGCCAACTGTTTACCAGGTGATAAATATCCTAAATGAGATTAGGTGTATTTCCTGTATCAAGAGGTTTGGTTGTGTTTGTGTGACCTTGTAGTGCTTGAGTGTGTTCAACATGGTCACATCCCCTATGACCTCTGAACTGGCGTCCACCTCTTCTAAGGGGACAAACATTCCATCCTTTTCATACTCTGCAGAGTTAGAGAGAGATAAACATTACAAAGCCATTTCTTTACAAAATGTAATATAATATCGATTAAGGTGCCTCATTTATAGTGAATGCTTTTAGGGTCGTTCATCTTGTCTGCACCACAACTCACCGATTTGTATATTTTTAGGAGGCGTGTTGTAGGGGAAGCCAAACTTGACCCTGAAGGCCAGGAAGATCTTCTCTTTTACCTGCTCTACTGTGTCACAGTCCAGAGCACTGACCTCCAGGGGCTCACTGACCTCACCGTCTGTTCCCACGGCGAACAACACCTTCAGCCTCTGGGGGGGTACCAGAGGCACATGACAGGCGGGTTAGGGCAAATAACCAAAGGTTGCAAGTTTGAATCCCCAGAAATAACATTAAAAAAGCTGTACCTCAGCCCTTGAGCAATGCAATATTCGATATATAATGTTTTACTCAGTACTTTCTACATTTGTACCTTATGTTTTACACGGTCCTGGCCAGTGTTGCCATTGTTTTAAGTTTATATGTACATAATCAACAAAAGTGAACAGTTATTGCTGACTACAGGTATCATTTGGACAAGTTAGTGGACCAGTAGATTCTGCTATCACCGCACCAGGGCCATTATCCCGGAGCAGAGGACATGAAAACATGACGAACAAGAAACATTTGTGAGGAGCAACGACAGCCGAATATGAAGTTGTGAGAGTAGTCAACAACACATCTACCACACCAACCCTAAAAAACGGGACCCCCAAGTGAGGTGTGTTAAGTGTTATGACTGCTTAACATTAGCTAATATCTTCCTACTGAAATGGATATTCATATCAAACTGGGGGGGGAATTCTATCACATATGATTAATGATTAAAATAAAATTGCAGTACAGCTACCACCAAAATTACCCCTATCAAGTCCTTATAAGAAATAAAAATGAACAAACGCTTAACACAACAATTTCGCAATGTGGCTGATGAGGAAATCCCAGTGAACCTCTGAACCGTACATTTTTTTTGTGTCTTCCTCATAAACACCTAGTGTCAGTTACAATTTAACTTTACTTTCTTGTCACCAGTTTCTGAAATTGAAAGTTTAAACAGCCATAGCTAATTTTAAAAAGGCCATAGCTACCGATAGAATCTTAAAAGGCAAGTGGTGTTCCTGTCTACACCAGATGAACCACAGTGCCTAAACATAAACCTGTGACAAACTGTATAGAAAACAAACTACATTCAAATGCAAGATTAAATCAAATTAAATCTACCCAATATGATTATCAGTCAGGGCTAAGCCAACAGAAAAATACAGAGCGTTTCCTCCCTAGATGACTAGTTGCTCTAACCACTGTATTCACACCAAACAGGAAGTATTTTGTGCTGGCTACCCATCCCTGCTAGGCGTTAACTTAGAAAGTGAAGGTATTGTACCATAGGGCAAAAGTCCTGGGCCTGCCATAATAGGAAATTTTCATTGAGTGTGTAGAGACCCTTCTCTGTGATTGAGTCCACTGGTCCTTTAGACATCTGGTGTGTCAAAGCACATACCAATAAGAACAGGGGCTGGCCCAGACTCTCCTGAAAGCACACACACATCACACCATTAAACCACAATAAACCACTACACGTGTGTAAGCATATATGCATGAACAAAACAACTTAATCTACCAGCATTTCTTCAGATGTAATGTACATGTTGGTTAACTTCCTATCTGCCCTGCAAAGCTATTTAGGGGGCATTGCAATTTAAGGGGAATTCTAAATCAGTTGCAACAGTGCCCTGCATGAGCTATGATAGGCCAATGGCTGTTAACTGATCGTACTTTGGTTCAAACCTCTGCATATTGGGTGTGAACGGTAGAAATATTAACTTTTAGGTCCCAATACCTTTTAGAGGCCCTGTGTTTGGGAAACCATGCAGTAAACTAGCAACACGTAAGCTAATCCTGTACACTCAGGAACATGAATAAGCCTTTGCTATATAACTGATATGACTGCAATATACAGACCCTCAGGAAGCCATAGAGACAGATGGACATCCAGTTGGTGAGTATCTTCTCTACGATGGACTCTGTGCGCCGCAGCATGAGTTTGGGCTGGGTGGTAGCGGTCTGCTCCATCAGAGCACTGAGAAGGTCCTCCATCACCTGAGTCAGGTAGTGCAGGTCACCGTGGAGGGCCACAGTCAGCAAGGAGGCCACTGCACACCTGAGGGCCCGAAATCCACGGAATGTTCTCCAGCATGCTTTATGACCAAATGCTACAGCATAACTAAACAATTTGTACTCTACTACACACCTAAACCCATGTCATTTGAAGCTCTGAAATTCTGATAATATTTTACAATTGTTCACTGTTGAGTTAATGCTAATTTATACTAAGATCTACACCAAACAACTGTCCTTGATACAGATGAGCAAAAAATATATTGTCATATTGTCCTTTTTAAATTTCTGTAAGTGTCTAATGTCTCTTGGGGTTTGGTCTAAATGTGTATTTGTTGGTACTGTGCAGTTGCCATGTGTCTTCTGTCCATGTATTTTGCTTCTACATAATTCCAAATCCCATTTACTACAGGAGGCAATTTTTTTATCTTCTGCTATCTCCTGTAAATATGAATTAAGTCATAACTGATGTGCCTGGTAAAGTAAAAATAAATATACACCTAAATCCTTTTCATTTGATTGTATCTTGTACAACCTCAGAGACATTGTGTAAAACATAGGCTGTCTTTTTCTGGGCTGTCTGTTCTTGACTCACTTCTCCTTGATGTTGAAGTTCTTTTGCTCTTCTAGAGTGTGGACGAAAGAGGTGAGGAACACCTGATTCCGGATCAGCGTGGACAGTGCCTGGCAGCTCATATCTAGTTGCACCTTCACTGTGTCCTGTCCACAGAGCAGATGTTGGATGCCCATAGAAATGTAAAACATCCTCAGTATCGCTTAAAGTCACAGTATTTTTAAACAATGCAGTTAAAAACGGACCTGGCCAATGTCTTTGATACAGGAAGTCATCACCGGTCCGCCCTAGTGGAAAGAACGAGACGAAGAATGAACCTCCACACAACCGGTGCGTCCCCGGACATTATTGCACTTAGAATCAGACCTTTGAAGCGACTGTGTCGGGAATTCTGCACAGACTCAGTGTTCGTGCCCTACATACATCTGGGAAGAAGATTCTGGCAGCAAAGTGCTTGTAGTCCAGGAATGGGATGGCTCCGACGTTCTCAATTAAATCACACTTCTCCGTCTGCATATCCACAAATCCTAAAGTACGAGGGAACGTGCGGGTTAACGATGTATGCTCTGTGTGTTTGAATCTATTTACAGTATGTGTGTGGGTGGTAATTGAGTCATGGATCTTGCATTATGCAAAAAGTGTGCGTGTCAATGGCCATTAACCTTGACGGATGTCATTTCTGATGTCACACTCCAGCTCATCCAGCTGCTTGTTCATCTGTGCTGCCATTTTCCTCTGTTTTACGTAGAAATACCAAACTAAACCGACGGGACAAATAAAAGGGCTTTATTCACACACGGACGTAATAAAAACTATTCAATCAAACCAGGTCAGAACTAATATGAAAACCCAGACATGATAACGGTATGATAATCTGCTGTGAGTGACTAATAGAAATGAAGTTGAATGAAAACTTACCGACAACAACTGAAATGATGATGATGATGGCAACCGGTACAACAATAAGTAGCAGAAAGGATGTTGTTTTTGGCTCAAGTTTTTTAATGAAATTTCCCATTTTTATCTGAAAAATAAACAACATGATGAGGAATAAACTTAATGATGTCCGTTTTTAATACCATTGTTGGATTTTTCCAAATAAGACATTTACCTCCAGGGACAAGATGTTAATATTAGGAGTGTTCTTTATCTCACAGATTACAGAGTCAGTCCCGTTGCTCATCTCAATGACCTCCATGACACATTCTACATTCTGGTTCTCCTGTAGAACACCCCAAACGGAGATCTCTGATGTAGTTATGTTGAAATTGTCAGCCTTTTTCTGAAATGAAAAGAAAGCAACATTGTAAACATCAGTAAACGTCTTGGCAAATTATATAGCATCCAGGTTGCGGGGAAGGATGTCTGAGTAGAGTTTGCTTGACACTTGGCGCTGTAGTGATCAGATCTCTGCAAGTGCAGTCTGCATTATTTGCTGCAGGAGTGCTACTTTCAGCTTCAGCAAATAATTACAAATTAGTAAATGCCAAACCTCTATATCATGTTTAATTAAAGATTTTTGTGTAAATTACATCCTACTGTAACCCATTAAAAGTAGTTCACGTACATACCATTGACTTCATATCACCATGATGTCTTGCCCAGGGACAACAAAGAAAATGTGTGCGTGTATATATGAGAGAGAACGTGGATGTATGTGCATATCATTGTTTACAACAAGTTTGCAACAAACAAGGAATTTGTTCTGGCGCGCTAGCACAAAATCAGAACAAGCAAAAAACCAATGTAACATAGACTGCAATGAATTACTAAAAATATGTAAGGAGCAATGTGCAATTGCCCAGTGAGAGTTTCGAATTAATGTAAATTCGGGGAGCAGGCTATAGTCAGTTTAGTCCTGGGGGCATGTTCCTAAGGCCTACTGCTATAGGAAGAGGTTTGAGTCCTGATAGACCACAACCTTCTACAAGAGGGGAGAGTTGTGATTAGTCCATTTCCAGAGTGAGAGGGATTAGCCTAAATCTATGCCTCTCGCTTCAGCATCGTGGGAGTGTGTAGGTCGTATAGAGACGGCAGATTGCAGACAATGACACACTCTGCAGAGTAACTACAGCGTACAAGACAGTAATGAACGTCAGGATGGACCCAATGATGGCAGTGTAGTAGTGTATGTTTTTCTGGGTCAGTACATGTGTGCATACCTCAATAGTAATTCGCAAGTCATTTCCTGTCCTGGTTGCAGTGAAGCTGGTGAATTGTGGGTCGTGGTGGTATGTGAGCTGTGAGGAGCAGGGCAGGGTCTGGTTAGCCACTCTCAAAAACACGTTGATGGTGACTGGCAGGGCCTCATCCACACCATATGGAGCTGTATGGTACCATAGTTTCTGAAATGTAATACATCACATACTGAGGTCATGATGACTTGTTTAGTTGTGTAGATGTGTAATGTGTATGGCAGTGTGTGTGTGTGTGTGTGTGTGTTATATGAGCTTATTAAGAGAGGATATAAGACATGACACTTTATCACGCAGTCAATCACATTGGTGTGTGAAGAATCCCACCCCAGAGCTGTAGTTGGTGGTGATGATCTGAGTAGCGTTGGGGTGAACAACCCCTTCCACAAATTCCAGATGGGACCCCAGGACAAAGGTTTTCCTATTCCCACTACAGGACACAAAAGAAAAAAACTTGTCACACCTAGAGTGCAGAAGGGAAATACTGTCATGTCCTCTCGGTATCATTTAAATTCCCTATTAAAAAGGTTATTGTCAATATTCAGATTTGCAAAAGCTGTTAGACCGTCAAACTAGCTTGCCAGACATGAAGAACTACTAAAAGCAGGGAAATTACAAAAGCCAGAAAAGAAACCAGTGCTTGCTTAGCAGTTGAGAAAGAGGAAGCTAAAACAATCTATGTGGCAATAATGTATGAAGCAACTTCTGCTAAGAAAGAGGGTTTTCTTTCCTCATCAAATGCATTGAAAGGCATTTTGCATGAAGTAGCCTGCAGCATAATGAGATGTATTACACCTCTTAGTGAACACATTTATTATATTTCCAATTTCATTGTTATATTAATGCTGTATGTATGTGACGGTATGCTGAATATCGTATGTCTTTACCCTGTGTAACCTGGATTTATTTTGCAACCTTGAACTCACCCCCGAACTAATTTCATTGTCTTGTCTTACCATTCACACCAGTTCCCTATCAGTAATTACTAAGTGTGTGTGTGTATATATATATAGTTCCCCACGTCTTTGTGCTTTGTTATATGTTACGTCCTACATGTTGGTGAGTTCGTTTTTTGGTGAGAATGTGTGTTTGTGTATGTACTTTGTGTGTCTGTGAGTGTGTTACCTGGCCCATGTGTTAGCTGGTGATAAGCCAGTACAGGTTGGTGAGGACCGGTACGTCACATTGGCCTCGCCCAGACACCGACCGTCTGGAAGCACGGCACACACACTGACAGAACCTTTGTCATCGCTGGGGATGTGAAAGGTCAAATTGGATCCAGTGCGGTTCCACACAGGAGACCTGATCACATCAAACACAGACAATTACAGTTAGACAAACACTAAACACAGTGACAAGTCCCCGGTTTGTAAATAAGAAAACCTCCAAAACATGAATCTATAGAAACTATTGAACAATTAAATGAATCTGATTGTCCACTTTGACTTACTCATTAGGAATGCAGGCGATGCCTCTTTGCATTTGAATCCTGACCACATCATCCAGGTTCTTCCCGGTCATCAGGGCGTGGTTTCTCCCATGGACAGACAGAACACTGGGCTCTATGGAGATGATCTCTGGCTCCTGACAATGCAGATTTTTTTTTTAGGAAATATGTTTTTAGAGAGACAGTATTTAACAAACAAATATGTCTATGGCACAACGGCTGTGACGTTTTGGTCTACTGGGTTATGCGGTATCCAACCAAACTGTTGTGTAAAAACGATGAATTTTGCAATCTTTACATTTTGTGATTTATTTATTGAACCAGTGACAGGAAAAATACATAAACACGAAGACTATATGTTATTATGACGTAAAATCTACCACTATTATGCCCTGGGTGTTATGGCTGTGCTAAACTGGTTGAGGTTGGACGCAGACGCAGAGCTCTTAAAAGTCCTAAATACAAACAACTTAAAAATGAAAACCTGTCCAGAGGGGCTAAAACTTCAGATTGCTGCTACACTACAATATCTGCGTGATTGTCTGGACTGCACTGCTTCTGACATTTTCAGGGTTGCCACGGATGTCCTGGATGGATATAGCAATGCTGTGACTTCATACATTAGCTTCTGTGAGGACAGCTGCATTACAAAATGGACCACGGTACGCTACAACAAAGAGAAAACCTGGTTCACAGCAATACTTGAAGGCTGCGGGTGGAGAAGGAGGAGGCATTCAGGAGTGGCGACAGGAACACATTCATAGAGGCAAAGTACAGTTTGGGAAAAGCAGTGAAGGAAGTCAAGGGCCTGTATGGAGAGTAATTAAGGCAACATCTCTCAGCTAATGATGCTGCATTGGTCTGGAGGGGCATATCCCCTTCAGTTGTGTCCTGCCACCAACAGCAGACCCTGATCATCAGGGCCCACTCACTATCAACCATCCCAATCAACGCCTCCCTCCCCTGAGACTAAAACTACAACAATTAACGCAGCATTCCCTCAGAAACCTACAGTTATTACTTAACTCTGGTAACACTAAGTGCATCACTACCCACACCTGCCCGTCTAACTAGTATCGCCACGCTAGAACTAGAATATGTTGATACATACAAATATCTACTGTTTCCTTTTTTGCAACATGGCCTCGTTCACTCACGCTGCCAAAGATGACTATTATACCAATGTTTGACTTTCGCGATGTCATTTATAGAACTGCCTCAAACTCCCTGGTGAAAAAATTGGATGTGGTTTACCAGTGTTGAACACCAGTGAACCATACAGCACCCATCACTGCAACTTTTACTCATCAGTCAGCTAGTCGTGTTTAACCCATTAGTATCCACCCATTAGTACCCACTAAGTCTCTGCTAGGCAAAGTGCCAATGTACCTAAGCTCTCTAGTCACCACTGCTCTTCTGTCCCCTCTACTCCTCTCCCTGTACACCAACAACCGCACCTTCAATCACCATCCTGTCAAAAGTATGAAGTTTGCGAATGACACCACCCTCATTGGACAGATCTCTGATGGAGACGAGTCCGCCTACAGGGTCGAGATTGATGGTCTGGTGTCCTGGTGCAGTCTGAACAACAAGAGCTCAATAGACAGTGAAGATGAGAGTAGACTTTAGGAAAAGCCAAGAAGCCCCATTGTCCTGGTTGGCTTCCCAGTCAACACAGTGGAGCCCTTTCGCTTCCTGGGCAACACCATTGCAATAGACTGTGCATTGCCTGCCCCCCCTTCCACATTCTCATAGATTACCCACCCTGTACACTATCGGGACAGATGTAAAACTCAAATGGTCATCCTGAACTCTAACTAGACATTGATCTTTCTGTGACGGTCTAGGTGAGGTGTGTAGACTGAAGGAAGGAGCCAGGCGCACAATCAATGTAATTAAAAGTCATTCACCAAAGCAAATGCGTAGAACTAAAGCACCCACTAGTACTCACAAAATTAACAAATCGTGCTACGCAGCACATGAAAACAGATACACTTCTCAAAGGAAGCAATAACAGCTCACCAACATAGGACATTCAATATAGAACAATTCCACACAAAGACATGACCAAACAGAGGGAACCTATATACGCTTACTAATGAGGGAATGGACACCAGGTGTGCGTAATGACGAGACAAGACAATAATGGAATGGGAGGAACGATGAAGACCGGTAAAGACAAACACCCTTCTTCAAGTGGCGGCAGAATGGCTTCGGAGGGAGCTGCTACACTTTTTAAATGTTTTTTTTTCAAATTTGGGATTTTGCAACAATTGTAATTATAGATTAAAAAAAATCACATGTGCTGGAGACTTTATTAACCAATTTACAATGTTTACATTGACACCAACTATCCGCCCATCTCTTACTTCCCCACCTGTGTGCATATTTTTTACATTTACTTTTGGCTTTCTACATTTCTCTTAGTAAAGTCAATGGATGGTGTAGCTTAGGCAACAAAGTTTCAGGAGCCGCTTTAAAAGACACCCAAGCAAACTATCATAATGTTATTGCTGTAATACATCCATAGTGGACATTTTCTGATATTTCCATGCATTCTACATACTTTTCTTTTCAAAATTAAGTTGGAAACACAACATAGCTTAAAACCAGCAACTAAAGTTATGGAATTCAGCTGTATAATAAGAGCAGGCTATTGGATCTGCAAATATTTACAACTAATTTTCTGTGCGGCCCATTCAACATACATTTTACTGTTACCACTGACTGTCAATTTGGAAAAAAGGTTTGCCTCAAACCCATCAACCAGTCATGCCTGTTTACATTAAAAGCTTCAGATTAGTTAAAAACTAGATCTGAAAGAGGAAGTTGATGGAAGCATAACTAACACCAAACAAATGAAGAATAAACAGAAATATAGTTCCGATGGATGGCCATTTGACCGGATTACAGTTTTAAAACAAATGTATTTGTATATGTAAGTACACTGTGTGATTGAAATGGAAACTGAAATTGTAATATTTAGCTCGGCTACATATAATGTCTTAACTGTGCCCTAGAAATGACATTATGAAAATGGCTGACCTCATTAAAACCAAAGTGTGAATCACACAGTTCCCTGTCTGACAACTTACTTCCCTAAAATGATTGAACACTAACGAATGGCAATGGAGAAGAAAAAAGCAGTTGACAGTATTTTGGACTTACAGAGTAGTTCATCCCATACTGGCTGCAGATGTCCTGGGGAAAAAAGAAGTTTAAATAAACAGAGAATATGCCCTAACACAAAAAAGATGTCTACTTGTTTGCTTGTAGGTGTGTGTGTGTGTCTATATCTGTGTGGTCCTGCACCAGACGTACCTGTGTTGGGCCTCTGTTTGCAGATCTACTCCAGGAGCAAACATTATTATTCCAGCTACATCCAGCTGTCATACACTGAGAACACCTGAGAGACACAGAGATAAACTAAATAAAGGCTGTTCATAAGTCTGACTGCATAGTCTGGGTATTGTGGCAATAATAATACTAGATAGGTTACAATTTCTTCTGAAATTGTGATGTGTGCTTGATGCCACCCAACAACACAGAAACTAGACAATTAACAACACATCACAATAAAAAACACAGAAACGACATAATAAACAACACAATAAACATCACCCTAGTACCCTGTATGTACCCTAGTACTCGGGCTGTCTCAAAACACTCTTTAATCACATAAAACTCAAATGATGGTTCATGTCACGACTTTTGACACCAGGGCTCTAATAAGGCAAGGTGTAAAAGCACTTGCTTTTTGCATTAACAACTGGTATAGCATTAAAAAGTAGAGAAAAACACTTTTAGTAACGCATTGTGTCAAATGCAACACGTCTTTCACCAGGCCTTAAGAGTCCAGAACTCATTGGCAATCTTGTAAGCCTACGTCCACATGCAAGTGAGAAGTCAGCTTTATCGTGTACAAAACCAGAATTCTGATTGACTTGCTAACAACGTCAAACAAATGGCATGATGCAAATACTGTGAAGGGAGAGATGATTTGATATCCTGCTAAGTTTGCTCACTGACATGATCAGTCTATAATTATAATGGTAGGTTTATTTGAACAGTGAGAGACAGAATAACAGCAACAAAATCCAGAACAACCCATTTCAAATAAGTTAGTTGATTTGCACTTAACACAGACTCCCAGAGCACCCTTTGCTGTAGTTCTCAATAACAACACATTTCATGTTCAGTAAAAGGTCCAGCCACTACAAACATAATACAACCGTATAAAAGGACTGTGGCAAAGCATATCAGATTAGTGATTTCTGACTTACAATACAGAGGTAGGTGGTCCAGTGATGTCTGAGCAGTTAGTTACCATTAGTTTCTCAGAAAGGGACACTCTCTCAACCCGTATCTTCACATTGATATCCAGACCTAAGTAGAAAAACACAGGGAACCAACATCTGAGCACAACAATCCAATTTACTTAAATCACTGTAATGTTGAGGAATTGATAAATCTACAGCAGTTTAAGAAGGTTAAAGGTCACTTACCCTTAGCAGGAAGTTCACCACTGGAGAATTGGCAGAAGCACCGTGGAAACACAGAGGCGGGGCTTGTCGTGTTACACAGATTTCTGGCAAAGTTGCATTCAAAGACAGGACTCTCTGTCCTAATGACTCTCATGTTGACCTCGACAGTAAGTGTGATCTTCTCACCACTGATGCTTTTCTCCACCTGGTAAGACACTAGTCTCTGCTGGTGGTGGTCATCAGGGATGGAGAGCCAATTTGAAGCCTGATCACAGTCATCCAAAAATGAACATCTGAAAGAAAAGGACACAGTTGTCAGGTTTAGGGTAACAAAGTTGTGGTGAAAGTTGCATGTACAGGAAGTAGCATGTACTCTAAACTGGCAAGTTGCCTCAAGGCTCCGAGTTAGAGAAGAAATGCTCTTTCAAATTGTCCCACATAAGTATGTCAAGAATGTATAGATTAAAACACTGTTGACAGATAGAATATGGTGAGAAGAAATAATAGCCTGAGCTAAACAAATGTCTCTTCTAAATTCAGCACATTACAATTCAAGCATCTTTAATTTCTAAATAGTACATTTTTATTAAGATGAATTGCTAATAAGTTAAAAGAGTTTGTAGATGTCATTCTTGTGACTGACCTTGACTCAGTTACACACCAGCCACAGTAGGGGTCTTGACCAGACCAGCACTCCTTGAAACTTTTGTGTCCACTGCACTGAGCCACAGGAACACGTATCATCTAGGAAACACACACACTCTCTTTTTAGTGCACTGTAGTAGTCTATTATGGTCGTTGTACAGTATAGTTGCCTACGTATAGTAGAACCTACCTGTTTCCTCACGACCATGTACACATGTTTGCGGTCCACTGGGTCCAGATGCATCTTGGGAAACGGGTAGTTCTCATCAACAGACTTGTAGAGCACTCTGGGACAGGAAACTTGGTTGTTTTTATCCACAGCAAGCTGACACGGGACAGGGTTAAACAAATATTTGTAAATGTCAGATTACCTGACAAGTTATTACTCTTATCAAGAGCATGCCTATGATGAGGGTACATAAGACAATAATAATCACTGTTGTGTGTTGGTCTGCTGCGTTGCTGTGATATCAGAACTATGGAAAGTATCTGCTGGTAGGCTTTTTATAGCGTTCTTTTTACTTCACTGCAAGAGATTACTGTTCAGAGTTACCATGGGGTTTCTGAATTTTGTAACAAATAATGTAATAATGTTAGAAGCATCAGTGTGTTTTAGGGGGGAAACATTGTTATGTACTGAGTCTGTACACATACTTGTGTGCACCTGAGAGATCTGTTAAACTCATACCTCGATAAGTTGTCCGTCTTCTGTCCCAATGAAGAAAACTATCCAGGAGTTGTGTCTCTGTACCAACACGGATGTCATGGAGCTGTACTTAAACAGCACCATCAGTGGTTTTAGAACCAGAGGTTTGTTTATAGTCTAAACAGAAAAAGCAAATATAAGTGTTCATTATACCGTAAGACAATCCCAACAGATTTTCTAATAAAGATGGTGGGCAATTAATTTGTTATAGTGTCGTATAAACACTGCGTACGTGCATTTGTACATGTTTGTTATGTTGCAGCCTTTTTCCACAATGGATTCAAAAATAACTAAATTCTACACATAAACCCATAATGACATAGTAAAAAAGTTGGTTTTATATATTTGCAAAAACAGGATAATAAAAAATGTATAATGAAATAATAACATGTACCCAAGTATTCACAGCCTTTGCTCAATAGTATCTTGAAGCACCTTTGGCCGCATTTACAGCCTTAAGACAATTTGAATATGATGCTACAAGCTTGGCACACCTATTAGTGGGCAGTCTCTCCCATTCTTCGCTACAGGACCTCTCAAGCTCCATCAGGTTGGATGGGAAGCGTCAGTGCACAGCCATTTTGAAATCTCACCAGAGATTCAGGTTCAAATCTGGGCTCTGGCTGGGCCACTCAAGGACATTCACAGAGTTGTCCTGAATCCACTCCTTTGTTATCTTCACTGTGTGCTTAAGGCCATTGTCCTTTTAGAAGATTAACCTTCGTCCCAATCTAAGGTCCAGAGAAGGTTTTTATCAAGGATATCTCTGTACATTGCTGCATTCATCTTTGCCTTGATCCTGACTGGTCTCCCAGTTCCTGGGGCCGAAAAACATCCCCACAGCATGATGCAGCCACCACCATGCTTTACTGTAGGTATGGTACTGGCTAGGTGATGACCGGTGTCTGGTATCCTCCAAACATGATGCTTGGCATTCATGCCGAGTTTAATCTTCATTTCATCAGACCAGAGAATCATGTCTTTCATGGTCTGAGTCCTTCAGGTGCCTTTTGTCATACTCCAGATGAGCTGTCATGTGCCTTTTACTGAGAAATGGCTTCCGTCTAGCGCCTCTACCATAAAAGCCTAATTGGTGGAGTGCTGCAGAGATGGTTGTCCTTCTGGAAGGTTCTCCTCTCTTCACAGAGCAATGCTGGAGGTCTGTCAGAGTGACCATCAGGTTCATGAACACCTCCCTGACTAAGGCCCTTCTCTCCCCCGATAGCACAGTTTGGCCGGGTGGCCAACGCTATAGAGTCCTGGTGGTTCCAAATGTCTTCCATTTACAGATAATGGAGGCCACTGAACACATTGGGACCTTGGATGCTGCAGACATTTTTTTGTACCCTTTCCCAGATGTGTTCCTCTATTCAATGCTGTCTCAGAGGTCTACAGCCAATTTTTGGACTCCATGGCTTGGTTTGTGCTCTGACATGCACTGTCAACTGAGGGATCTTATATAGACAGGTGTGTGCCGTTCCAAATCATGTACAATCAACTGAATTTACCACAGGTGGACTAGAATCAAGTTGTAGAAACATCTCAAGGTGATCAGTGGAAACAGTATATGCACCTGAGCCTACATGTCATTATTAATTTGTAAAATATTTGCAAAGATAAAAAATATATGTAGTGTGTAGACATTTGAGGAAAAAATGAATTGAATCCATTATGCAATAATGCTGTAGCATAACTACATGTAGAAACACTGAAGCGCTGTTATTACTTTCTGGACGCACTGTACACTTATTATCTCACTAACCGTTTTACGTGTTTCGTCCAGCCAAAAGTCTGGGTCTGTGGCTGGATTTTTCGAAGGACTGATGTCATAGATGGCCAGCACGGTGTTGACGGGGTCGAGAGTGTTACCTCCTGTGAAAACACCGGCCCAGAGCACCTTCCCTGTGGGTACAGTGGTGTTCGGGATCACAGAGGACGACAGGAGCCGCCAGCGCTCCATGTCATCACAGCACCAAAGTGTGGCACCTTTGAGGGACCTCAAAGTCTCTGTTTTATCAGTTTTGCTCAGGAACCAAATAAGTCGAACTTTATTCTCGTCAAGTATGTTCATGAACATGTAGATGTATGAAGAAATCTGAAATCCACCCACAAAATCAATTAACTTGTTGTTTTTGTTATGAACAACTGGACCCTTACCCTGATCTATATGTGAAAACATTCCCCCTGTATCTCCATCTTGTGTATTCCGTAGAACAAGGAATTTATCCTCATCCACACATTTTGTCGGGACCTTCAACTTTCCTGCCATAATGTAAGACTTCATCTCCACATCAACAATGAAGGCAATTGTCGAATATGTAAGATTTAAAGATCCCACATCAATATCCTCAAAATGCACAGATGTAGAAATGTTGTTGAGGTCCAGTATTTCACAAAAGCCGCATGTCTTGATTCCACAAGTAATCAGGGTCTGGTTTTTAATGAATGGCAGTAAAATGTTTATCCTAAATGGAACCCTTTCTGTGGTATTAAATACATTAATATCCCTCATTGTAACATTGGTAAAGTTGTGGTTCAGTTGGTATAATCGGTAATCCGTGACAACATAAACGAATGTGTCACCAACCGCGAAGTCTCGTACATCTCCATCAAAGGTCTCAGTGTCCAGTCCCCAAACCCAGTCCATGCCGACGAGGAAAAAAATAAAGAAAACAGCCCTCATCTCGTAGGTAAAATACTCAGCTCAACACCAGGGAGAGTGCATAGTAACTGCGGCTCCGCGACTCCAATGAAACCATAATACTGTGCAGAATGTTAGCAGGCGGTTTGAGCTGAGAATGATGGCGCAACTACCGTAAATCTGAGTGCTGTGGTCTATATACGGAAACTCAGTTCAAGAAAGTTGAAGACCAACAGTCTTTTTATGGGACTTTATATAATACTTAGATTTCCAAATAACATTCCTTTACTAAGACTTAATTCAAATGTATATGACTGTTTATTTGTTTCTCCGTTTTAAAAGCGTAATGAATCGCTGAAATACGCCAATAGTTTTGTGAATAAATAGACATTCCAAAACAACTTTCATAAAAACAGATGCCACGTTCAAATTATAAACATATTATTCATATTTTTGCCTTGCATTTTTTCACCAAAAATGTTATAGCTATGACCCAATATCTGTCACAAACCTCCCTTCGTGGTCTGGAGGTTTTGGAGTATCTGTTTGTGTTTGTCTCCCTCTGGTGGGCCATGTCTCCGTGAGACTACTACCTGAACCTGATCTCCCATTAGGGTATTTAGGATAAAATCATATGCGTATATTTAACTGATGTGCCAGCCTTGGATTTTCATGTTTGTTTCTGAGTGTGTTAATCAGTTTTATTCGTAGCCTTGCCTCTCCAAGAATACCCGTCATCACAGATTCACTGCATACTCACCTAATCATCACTTGAGCACTGGGTAGGGTTGCCAACCGTTCAGTATAATACGGAATCGTCCCGTATTTGACACATAAAAGTCTTGTTCCGTATTGAACTGATACGGAACTCACTTTGTTCCGTATTTTTGAGAATCAATTAATTGGAAATCCATGACATACACATAGCTTCTAATATATGTCAGACTATGAACGAAGACATTTGTAGAAAAGAAAAAAACGACGGTGCGGTATACTAATTTCTCCCCCTGTTTGTCTATGATCAGCGTAGCGTTTTTAACATCATCAGAGAATGATTTTTTTTGCACTGGAACGAACATTCTAAGTCTAATTCTATTGATTACGTTTGTTCAAGGCTACAGAAAACTGTCGTGTTTATTTTTCTTCAAATGCAGCCGCGATGAGTTTTGAATGTTATATGTTAAATTTGTTTAGGTTAAAAATAAAACGTATTATAAACTAAACAAATCAATGGTTCATTATTTGCCAAATTATCATGATAGCCTTTATATTTAACATCTATGTGGTTCAGTCTTGTATATTGATTAGGAATACATTGCTATTCTATAAATATATAGGCCTATGTTGTATAATATGCTATAATGTATGAAATATATTTATCTAAATGTATCAATTAGTTTCCACAATATTGTAATAAACCTTTTCGAACCTCCACGAGGTGAGGCTGTCACTGGATTTAATTCAAGGGTAATGTTAACACTGCCACCACCTTTGGTTAACCGGAGGGTCCGGTAGTCTGAAGCTGAGACACAACGAGGAGCACACCTAATTAACAAAACAATCTTTATTATTGCAATTTCATTAATAAGCAGACAGGACTCTTATATGGCACCCCGGAAAAACCGTAAGCTAGGGCAGGGCTATCCCACTACGAATGGGAGGGATGGGAGTAGAACAGCCCAATACACACCGGGGACACCGCACAACACACAGTGAGGAAGTTTACACGGCAAGAAGTCACACGGCACACAATAAAACCACTAAAAGCACACACAACACTATACGATAAATAAATAATTATCCTACTCATTGGCTAGCACTAATAAATAAGACAGCACACGTTACACACACGGCTGAACACTAAAACAATCGGAGGGGTCTCTAGACCTGTGCAAAATAGCTTTATGGCAATATATCGGTACATGCATGTTCCATATACCCCCCAGCACTTCCCCGAGCGGCAGCCTGCCCTTGCTAGTTCCCCCTGAACCATAGGTCAGAGAAGCCTGTCTATCAACTCGGACACATAGAACAAGGACAACAAACAATAAAGGTACGGGTTTAAAAGTACTTAGCTCCCTGAGCTGTTGCCCCCGGGGTCTGAGTTTGTGCACAGTCGTATGGCACCGGCCGGGTTTGCTGGTTCCGGTCCGGCGGTGGACACGCGTCCACGGTGCACAGTGGCTTAAAGCAGCCGGGGACCTGAAGCGAGCGACGTGCCCCTTAACCTTCCCTGTCGCCCAGCCACCCTCTGGCTGCTATCTTCGCCACCCGGCTGCCCTACAAAGCAGCGAATGGCTCCCTCCCTTAATTTATTTACTGCGGCACTGCTCAAGAACTCACTCCGTCCACCAACGATCTAGTTATCTGCCAACCTACACCCTACTGCCTTCTCCCCTTTTATCCAGATTCAGCCAAAACCCCTCGTGGTCTCAGGTGCATCCGGTTAGTTTTTGGCATAGAGATGAGTAGAGCCCTCATCCTACTGGGAGTGCCGTATTTCCACTACAATATTCACCAGAAGTCATTATTTCAGGGGTTATTTTTCAAAATTATACAACCCCCGCGTTCCTTATTTACATTTCAGAAAGTTGGCAACCCAACAGCACTGGGATACCTCAGAATTGGGAACTAACTGCCACTTCACCTGCCGTACACCGTGGGATTACTTTATACAATAAACCATACTGATACACCGTTCATCTTCTCATCCATCTGCTCTTGGGTTCAATCCAGCCTGATACCTGACAATATCTCTTTCATCACAATAACCAACTTCTGTAACCTCTGTCCTTCAATATCAATTTGGATTCCTCAAACATACAAACATGTTCTACCACCAACTCTGGCACCCCACAGATGCTCAATTGGATTCAGGTCTGGGCTCTGGCTGGTCTTTAACCTGGGCTAAATCTTTGTCTGGTGAAGCCATGTTTTAGCCATATTTTCTCCACTTGACAATGACTGTCTTCACTGTGTTCCATGGTATATATATATTGCTTTGGAAGTTCTTTAGTACCCAACAACGTTCATTTCTTCACCATTCCATTAATTCACAGTAAGAGCTGATGAAAGGAAATATCAAGTAGGCCTATTACTTTGAAATTAAATTACATTATTTCTAATAACTACAAAATAACAAATTCGGAGCAAACAGGTTTGCTAACATGGCGCGAGATTAGCTTTAGATTAAATAAACAAATGTATTAATTAAGTGTTACCTTGTTCACTTATGAGCTAGGTGCTAACTTTTTTTGTAGTTACCTGCTCGTCTCACACTGAATTATATCAATACGCCGAATTTATATCACTAAACTACTACGCTGAGCTATATTACTACGCCAAATTCGGCCTTGTAGTAGTTGCTTTACAAATAAAAGTCGTAATGTGGCTTCAACAAAAAACATGACCAAGAGGCATGTAGAAAATAAAAGGCACAAATATAAAACATATTTGACATGTTATGGGCCCGTACACCTCCCCAGATCAACCCAGAAATGTGGGTTCCTCTAAAGGGCCAGACACATTGGAACAAACAAGTGCAGTTAAAGTACAAACTAAGTTGAGACACATTATACAGCATTGTGTGCAAGAGTGATGTAAAATCAGCACCAGCGAAGATACGGCCTAAAAACTGACAGTCGTTCTCGCAATGGGCACAAAACCAATGGAACAAAGTAATATTAACTGTAAGGATCGACACTGAAACAAGCTGAAAAGATCTTAGAATTCCTCTTTGAGACTATAGGATTTATGTTTAAACGTAAAGGGCAGTGCAGAGTGCATAATCAGTGAGGGCAGGTGTGAGCCAGTTTTGTTGCTTAGAAGGTGAGGGTTCCAGACCTGCTCAACTCTCGTTTGGCTTTTTTAGGCAAACACAGACATCATTTGATTTGTGGAAGGCATACGGACTGTTAGTAAAATGTGTAGTTTCACCATGATTTAGCTTGTGTGAGGTCCATCAGATAGCCTGGCAGCACTATTCATGCCGTTAAATAAGGCATAACATACAAACACTAATTACTAATGAACGTTTTAATGGATTTTATAATGATCCTAGATGGGTGTACTGTCATCTACAAGAAAGTGTGACAGACCTCAGTGTCACTCCGGATCTATCTTTAGATGAACATATAAACAAAAATTCAAGATATTTTATCTGGAACATTATCAAAAATGTTAATCTCTGAAGATAACTGTAAACAGGAAAATATGGAAAATAAACTAAAATGTGTGCTAAATATGGCAGCTAGAATCTTATCTACCACAACTTGTAAAGGCAAAAGCTGATTTTAAGATTATTAACCTACAAAGTATTACATGGACTTTATCCAATGTATCTGAATTGGTCCTGTCAGACATTCCTATAAGTAAGCTACTACAGTCACAAGACCCTATGAAATGCCACCACATATACTAAGCTATGTTTATGGAATGTGTGGTCCTGGGTGGGTTACCCCTATAAGATATAATCGATTTTTTGTTCTGGCTTGTGCCCATTTCACTAGTGTAACGCCCAGTGACTGACCTAATGAAAACTCTCAGTTATGTAGCCACACACACACACACACACACACACACACACACACACACACACACACACACACACACACACACACACACACACACACACACACAGACACAGACACAGACACAGACACAGACACAGACACAGACACAGACACACACACACACACACACACACACACACACACACACACACACACACACACACACACACACACACACACACACACACACACACACACACACACACTGTTGAGCCAACATTATGACCACTGAAAGGTAAATTGAATAACACTGATAATCTTGTTATCATGGCCCCTGGATTTATTAGGCAACAAGCAAACATTTTCTCCTCCAAGTTGATGTGTTAGAAGTAGGGAAAGAGGGCAGACGTACGGACAACTGGGTCAGATCTTCTCCAAAACTGCAGCTCTTGTGGATTGTTTCCCGTCTCAGTGGTCAGTACCTATCAAAAGTGGTCATGGGCAGCCAAGGCTCATTGATGAACAAGGGGAACGAATGCTGGCCTGAGTGGTCCGATCTAAGAGTTACTGTAGCTGAATTTGCTGAAAAAGTTAACGGTTGAAAAGTCAAGGTGTCCAAACACACAGTGCATCGCAGTTTATTGCGTATGAGGCTGCGTAGCCACAAGACCAGTCAGGGTGCCCATGATGACACCAGATCACTGCCAAAAGTGCCTAGAATGGGCACGTCAGCTACAGAACTGGTCCATGGAGGAATTGAAGAAAGTCACATCACGTAGACTGGATGGCTGGAAGCTGGTGCATGTGCATTCACTTACCTGGAAATGGCAGCAGGATGCACTATGGGAAGTAGGCAAGCCAGTGTGATGTTTAGACCAACGTTCTGTTGGGAAAACTTTTGTCCTGACATTCATGTGGATGTTATTTTGACACGTACCACCTGTTCAAGCATTAATGCAGGAAATCACCAATCGGCCTCTTTCAGCAAAAAAATGTGCACTGCCACAAAGGAAAATGGTTTAGGAGTGGTTTGAGGAACACAACGTGATAGGGGCTTATTTCAATAACAAGAAACAGTCAATGGTGCACTTTAAAGACCCACTCCCTTATGATTTCATCAACATTTGCATCAAACATGAATATCCAAACAAGCTACTGAAAGAATAAGCAAAAAGTACACCCAACATCTGTGCTGCAATTTGTGGAATTGTTTTAAATGACATGGACCTATAAAATCCAGCCCATTAATGAACAGTTTGAATTAACAGTCTATTTTACCATTACATTACAATTTAGCCTATGCATGTGAATTTATGAAGCCAAAATGCGAGGGTCAGAGGTCACAAGTTTGTTCCGTAGGTATTGGGTAGGAAATATTAGTGATAATAAAAATACAGATTCAGGGGCCTCATGTTGTTTTTTAATGGATTGATGAAATATTTAGTTTTAGTGAGGTATTATTGTGTGTTATTATGCATTGTCAACACACTAGAGGGCGCTACAGGTCTAGGAATAGGCATCCAGGGGATTTTTGCGCTGGTTTAATAATAAAACAGGTTGTTCAGAACGTTGGAACTTTCTCATGTGCTTTTTGGGGGCAGCATCCCGATGGCATTCAGTGTACTGATGTTGTGATGCAATCATTTTCACTGTAATGTCGTATTCTCATTTAAATTACTCTAACTGAAGTGTTTTTATATATAGTTGTGTTCATTCAACAAATCTACTTACAAGGACTTGTTTTGTAGTAGTCACTTGAAACGACAGTCACAAAAGTAAGGAAGTCCATATACCCAACCAATACCTGATTGTTCCTGAACCATGCATTTGGAATCAATCTTCTTGGAGATGTGACGCCCACTGAAGTGGAAAAATAAGCTGAACCTACATTACTATTATAGTTTATACTTAATTCTCAAATTATACAGTCAAACACAGTGCAAATATCAAAAACTGGTCAGTGGTTCAAAACGTATTTGCGTTTTTCATTATTTTAAAGGAATCTCAAATGATTTAGCATATCTATGCAAATGAGTAGGTACGATTGTCTACAATCTGCACAATTACCAATTGAATATATTTTGTCAGGTGGAGCTTGAACTTCACTAATACATGTGGGTTTCTAACATCTGACATCAACCAATCAAGAATTATTTACAGTTAGCTGATTTAGATATTTATTTTTGCCAAACATTTTTCTAGAGCTTTACCACAACATAATCCCTATCATTTCTAAACATTGAGCAACCTGGCCAGGTAAATAATAAACATTGGCAACTGCCTTATCGAGGAAGAGGAGTAAGGAGCTGTCACGGTAAGGTAGGTCAGATATGGCAGTAGGATGCAGTAGTCACAAAACAAGTTTTATTCATATCTGAAAGGATAACCTAAACTGTAAGCCATTTCAAATTACTGCTATGTACAAATACATTTACCATTAGGAAAAAAATCGTCAGTAAAAGCATCTGATAAATAATTGCATTAAGAAAAATTTAGACATGTTTTTCCCTTCCAGACAGTGCCACCTTAATGAAGTGAGGACCTTAGATACAAAAACAACATTTTAAATCAAGGGTGGAGCATCAAGGTTGCCTCAGCATCAAACTGAGGCAACTCTTTCAGAGATCCTTGATTTAAATTTTCTCAAAATGCATTTCAATCTAACAAACATGATGTGCAAGTCATTAGAAAACAGGCTCTGAAACCTCTAGAAACGTCAGCCAAGGGAATGAGTGCAGTTCTTCAATGACCTACAGCAACCATTTGTGTGTGTGTGGTCTGGTTTTTGCCAAACATTTTTCTAGAGCTTTACCACAACATAATCCCTATCATTTCTAAACATTGAGCAACCTGGCCAGGTAAATAACAAACAATGGCAACTGCCTTATCGAGGAAGAGGAGTAAGGAGCTGTCACGGTAAGGTAGGTCAGATACAGCAGCAGGATGCAGTAGTCACAAAACAAGTTTTATTTATATCTGAAAGGATAACCTATCCCGGCGGGACGCAGCCATGACAAATCTCATTAACACACAAACTCTATTACACGCAACAGCTTAACGGAGAGACCGAGCCTAGCTCTGGTACTCACAATGCCATCAAACTATACTCGACAATGACACACGACAAGCAAGCAACATGACTACACAGACGTATTACCGACAAGGAACAGGTGAGGGCACTGGGCAGAGACACGTGACAAACACACTTATTACCGACAAGGAACAGGTGAAAGCACTGGGCAGAGACACGTGACAAACAGACTTATTACCGACACAGAACAGGTGAGGGCACTGGGCAGAGACACGTGACAAACAGACTTATTACCGACACAGAACAGGTGAAAGCACTGGGCAGAGACACGTGACAAACAGACTTATTACCGACAAGGAACAGGTGAAAGCACTGGGCAGAGACACGTGAAAAACACACTTATTACCGACAAGGAACAGGTAAGGGCACTGGGCAGAGACACGTGACAAACAGACTTATTACCGACAAGGAACAGGTGAAAGCACTGGGCAGAGACACGTGACAAACAGACTTATTACCGACAAGGAACAGGTGAGGGCACTGGGCAGAGACACGTGACAAACACACGTATTACCGACAAGAAGCAGGTGAGAGCACTGGGCAGTGACACATGAGAAACAGACTTATTACCGACAAGGAACAGGTGAGGGCACTGGGCAGAGACACGTGACAAACACACTTATTACCGACAAGGAACAGGTGAGGGCACTGGGCAGTGACACATGAGAAACAGAATGCGTTCATGAATGCACAGAAACTAGCAGATGGGACAGTGGTGACTAGAAGGCAGGCAAGTTAGAACGGCCGAATGGGATAAAGATAAATTTAATATAATATAATAACGAGTTGGCCTGATACAATTCTATGATACAGTATATACTGTAAGCGATTTCAAATTACTGCTATGTACAAATACATTTACCATTGGGAAAAAAAATCAATGATAAATAATTGCATTAAGAAAAATGTAGACATGTTTTTCCCTTCCAGACAGTGCCACCTTAATGAAGTGAGGACCTTAGATACAAAAACAACATTTTAAATCAAGGGTGGAGCATCAAGGTTGCCTCAGCATCAAACTGAGGCAACTCTTTCAAAGAGAGATCCTTGATTTAAATTTTCTCAAAATGCATTTCAATCTAACAAACATGATGTGCAAGTCATTAGAAAACAGGCTCTGAAACCTCTAGAAACGTCAGCCAAGGGAAAGAGTGCAGTTCTTCAATGACCTACAGCAACCATTTGTCTGTGTGTGTGTGTGTGTGTGTGTGTGTGTGTGTGTGTGTGTGTGTGTGTGTGTGTGTGTGTGCCTGCCTATTGATGTTGTGCATCCAAGCGTAGAACTTAATGATGACCAGCTTTAGAGGATGTCATTTCTGATGTCACACTCCAGCTGCTGGTTTATTTGCGCTGCCATTTTCCTCTGTTTTACGTAGAAAAACCTAACTACACAGACAAGACAAATAAAAAGGTTTATTCACACACTGAATATTTTAAAAATATACAACCAAACCAGAACTATCAGAACTAATATAAAAACCCAGACATGATAACTGCTGTGAGTGACTAATAGAAATGAAGTTGCATGAAAACTTACCGACAATAACTGAAATGATGATGATGATGGCAACAGGTACAAGAATAACTAGAGGGAAGGATGTAGTTTTTGGCTCAAGCTTTTTTACAAAATTTCCCATTTTTATCTGAAAAATAAACAACACGATGAGGAATAAACTGAATGATGTCCGTTTTTAATACCATTGTTGGATTTGTTGGATTTTTCCAAGTAAGACATTTACCTCCAGGGACAAGATGTTAATATTAGGAGTGTTCTTTATCCTACAGATGATAAATTCAGTGTCGTTACTCGTCTTAATGACCTCCATGACACATTCTACATACTGGTTCTCCTGTAGAACACCCCAAACGGAGATCTCTGATATGGTTATGTTGAAATTGTCAGCATTTTTCTGAAATTAAAAAGAAAGTGACAGTTATCATTGTAAACAAAGTGCTATGTTTGAAGATTATAAACCAAGCAGGACTCTTATTATGGCGCTTTTCCACTACAAAGAACCAGCTCGACTCAACTTGGCCCGACTCGGCTCCGCTCGCTTTCGCTCTGTTCTCCATAGCAGATAGTACCTGCGCAATAGTACCCGGTCGTCTTAGCGACGTGGCAGGAAACTCGTTTTTTCCGAAGACCATTTTTGAAGCCTAAAGTGGGCGTCGCCGAATGTCGCCATCTTGGCAGCGCGTCACTCCCGGATAAACGAAAATAGTCAAAGAGGCGGTACGTGGATGGAGCTGAGGAGCCTGGATGCTGTTTACTGAGTAATTATAGGCAAATTTCTTACACATATATTTGAGGACATGTAAAAAAATACTTCCAAATATAGTCAGTGTTAATAAATGTTACGCTATTTATGAAAATGCAGGCATCCGGTAATGCGGGAATCCGCTGGACACACCCTTAATTATGCAGAACTTTAAATATTAATCAACTAAACGGATGAGTTATAAAAAAATTCAACCCCCTCACAGTTGTTATGAAGGGCAAAATTAGCTGTATAGACCAAAGCCAAATAGAGAACCAGACTGCATTTTCTGCTGTAAAGTTGATCATTTTAACATGGGGGAGATACAGATTTGACTCACTTCTGGAGCCAGCCTCATGCGGCCAGTCAATGAATTGCAGTTTAACTCACTTCCTTATTGGTTTCAGGAGAGAGACCGGAAGGTTGCCACTTAGTACAGGTACAACTTTTACCCAGTGGAAAACCTAAAAAGCAGAGTCGAGTCGAGCTGAGGCGAGCTGGTTCTGTGTAGTGGAAAAGCGCCATTAGATGATTGAACTCAGGACAGCTAGTAGAGCCCAGAGCCAAAACTAAACATGGGGAAGCTGCTTTTTATTTGCATTCCTCATTGAATTGTTTTTATTCTGATGCATGGCATAAATGAAAACATGTAATGTATACATTAAACCTCTGGAGTTCTAAAGACTTTCTGGGCCAGGTAATAGAGACCTGAAAAGGTTCAGAAGACCTGTTGAATAAAATCTGCACTGTAAATACTGAGATGTAATGTTTTAAATCTACATGATGTCAGTAAACAGGTTGCCATGAAGATAAAATGATGCATGCATTTTATTATTATTTTCTTTTGTGAAGCACATTGAGTTGCTTCTATGTATGAATTGTGCTCTATAACTAAACTTGCTTGCTTGCAACAGTAATCATCTCTGCAATGATCAGATGTCAGCATGTGCACTGTATGCAATGCACTGTGCACTGCATCTGTTATTTGCTGGAGGAGTGCTATCGTCCCCGGATGTCAACTTCAGCTTTGGCCAATGATTTTGTTAAATACCAAACCTTTATAGCAAGATGTATAATCTAACTAAGATTTGTGTGTTGATTACATCATTCTATGTACCCTGTAACCATTTAAAATACTGACCTTTACTGAACAGTTATAGTAAACCAAAAATTGCCATATTTTTCCAAATATATGGCATAGTGTAGCAGGCATAATTCATGTGAGTCTATCTGTTTAGATTGCACTACCTAAGTTTCTCAGGGATCCACAGCATTGTTTTTGTTCTCAGAAGAGAGTGACTTTTGCCTCCTTTGATCAGGACAAATATAGATTCTTAGAAAAAAGTATTAAGAATCCTACAGACCATTGTAGACAAAAAAAGCGTCCTGTTTTTAATAAAGATGCTCCTCTATTTTTTTGACAGGTGCATTCAAATCGTGTTGAAGGTTAAAGTCAGAATAATTGGTGTTGAAAACATTGCGTACAAACGGATGAAGACAGATCCATAGAATCACTCTGATTTCTTATCTTGGTCAGTACATGTGTGCATACCTCAATAGTAATTCGCAAGTCATTTCCTGTCCTGGTTGCAGTGAAGCTGGTGAATTGTGGGTCGTGATGGTATGTGAGCTGTGAGGAGCAGGGCAGTGTCTGGTTAGCCACTCTCAAAAACACGTTGATGGTGATTGGCAGGACCTCACCCACACCATATGGAGGTGTATGGTACCATAGTTTCTGAAATGTAATACATCACTTACTGAGGTTATGATGACTTGTTTAGTTGTGAATGTGTAATGTGGTATGGCAGTGTGTGTGTGTGTGTGTTTTATGAGGTTAATAAGAGAGGATGAAGACATGATGCTTTATCAAGCAGTCAATCACATTGGTGTGTGAAGCATCCCACCTTAGAGCTGTAGTTGGTGGTGATGATCTGAGCAGCGTTGGGGTGAACAACCCCTTCCACAAATTCCAGATGGGACCCCAGGACAAAGGTTTTCCTATTCCCACTACAGGACACAAAGGAAACATTTTGTCACACCTAGAGTGCAGAAGGAATATACTGTCATGTCCTCTCCGCATTATTTAAATTCCCTGTTGGAATAAGTACGGTTGCAGAAGTTATAGGGCTAGAAGAATGGTAAAATGTGATGGTGGTGTTTAGATGGTGTTTAGTTTATTTTGTCTGAGGGAGAACAGAGTGCCCTTGGTCCTGACCTCTGACCGGTAGAGGAATGTTTGTGTGTTTGTGTATGTACTTTGTATGTCTGTGAGTGTGTTACCTGGCCCATGTGTTAGCTGGTGATAAGCCAGTACAGGTTGGTGAGGACCTGTAAGTCACTATGGCCTCGCCCAGACACCGACCGTCTGGAAGCACGGCACACACACTTACAGAACCTTTGTCATCGCTGGGGATGTGAAAGGTCAAATTGGATCCAGTGTGGTTCCACACAGGAGACCTGATCACATCAAACACAGGCAACTACAGTTAGACAAACACTAAACACAGTGACAAGTCCTCGGGTTGGGCTTTCATGATCATAGTGAGCTCCAGCTAAACATGTACTGTACATCGTTGATTAGAAAATATATTTGTTAAAAAGCTAATTATAAAACCTCCAAAACATGAATCTATAAAAACTATTGAACAATTAAATTGAATCTGATTGTCCACTTTGACCTACTCATTAGGAATGCAGGCGATGCCTCTTTGCATTTGAATCCTGACCACATCATCCAGGTTCTTCCCGGTCATCAGGGCGTGGTTTCTCCCATGGACAGACAGAACACTGGGCTCTATGGAGATGATCTCTGGCTCCTGACAACGCAAAAAAACAGACATGTTTTGAGAGAGCATTCAAGAAACAAATATGTCTGCAACACAATGGCTGTGAAGATTAGTTATACTGGGTTATTATTTAACAGATTTTGTAAAAACTATGAATACTGTGATAATTACATTTTGTGATAAACAGTGGATATAAAAAGCCTAAACACAAATTGGCAGGTTTTGGTGATATGGAAAAAAATATGGACAAAGATAAATCATGTCAGAAACTTTTCCACCTTTAATGTGACCTATAATGTGAACAATTCAACTGTTCCTGGTTGCATAAGTGTGCACCCCCTTAAATTAATACTTTGTTGAAGCACCTTCAATTTTATTGGAGTCAATTAGCATGGCCATCTTGACTTGGCAATATTTGTCCACTCTTCTTCGCATTAGCGCTCCAAATCTGTCAGATTGCAAGGACATCTCCTGTGCACAGCCCTGTTCACCTCATCCCACAGATGTTCAATTAGATTCAGGTCTGAGCTCTGGCGGGGTATCGTGGAATTATTTAAAGGGAAGACAGAGACTGTAGTTTCTTTTAATAATAAAAATGTATTTATTCAAGATTCATGAACCTGGAGCAGTTAACAACACATTTAAATGTCAAGTCAAAATGCTCAACCATTATTAGGTTGATCTCTGCTATATATACGTCCAGTATAAACCCTCCCTCTATATATACGTCCAGTATAAACCCTCCCTCTATATATACGTCCAGTATAAACCCTCCCTCTATATATACGTCCAGTATAAACCCTCCCTCTATATATACGTCCAGTATAAACCCTCCCTCTATATATACGTCCAGTATAAACCCTCCCTCTATATATACGTCCAGTATAAACCCTCCCTCTATATATACGTCCAGTATAAACCCTCCCTCTATATATACGTCCAGTATAAACCCTCCCTCTATATATACGTCCAGTATAAACCCTCCCTCTATATATACGTCCAGTATAAACCCTCCCTCTATATATACGTCCAGTATAAACCCTCCCTCTATATATATACGTCCAGTATAAACCCTCCCTCTATATATACGTCCAGTATAAACCCTCCCTCTATATATACGTCCAGTATAAACCCTCCCTCTATATATACGTCCAGTATAAACCCTCCCTCTATATATACGTCCAGTATAAACCCTCCCTCTATATATACGTCCAGTATAAACCCTCCCTCTATATATACGTGTCCAGTATAAACCCTCCCGCTATATATACGTCCAGTATAAACCCTCCCTCTCCCGTACAGGTTGTGATGCATTTAAAGCCCATGTTATTCTATCCTCCCCGTACATGTTATTAACTCTGGAGTCCCTCTTATCTGGAACCCATAAAGTCTACATGGCTCAATCAAAACACATCCTGCGCCTGGGAGAGGACATGAGGACATTACAAAATGTTAATTTTCTTCTGGAGAAGCCATTCTTTTGTAGATTTGGATGTGTGCTTTGGGTCGATGTCATGCTGAAAGATGAACTTCCTCTTTATCTTTCTAACGGTAGCCTCAAGTTGTGCCGAAATTGCCTGGTATTTGGAACACTTCATAACTCCCTCCACCCGGACTAAGGCCCTGGTTCCAGCTAAAGAAAAACATCCCCAAAGCATGATGCTGCCACCACCATCATGCTTCTGTGGTTGTGGTGTTCTTTGGGTGATGTGCAGTGTTGTTTTTGCGCCAAACATACTTTTTGGAAATATGGCCAAAGAGTTCAACCTTGGTTTCATCAGACCCTAACACATTTTCCCACATGCTTTTAGGAGACTTTATGTTTTTTTGTGCACTTCAGCCGGGCTTGGATGTTCTTCATAAGAAAAGGCTTCCGTCTTGCCAACCTACACCATAGCCCGTACACATGAAGAATATGGAAGATGGTTGTCACATGTAGCACATAGACAGTACTTGCCAGAAATTCCTGCAGCTCCTCTAATGTTACTCCAGGCCTCTTGGAAGCTTCCCGGACCATTTTTCTTTTTTGGAGGGACGTCTAGTTCTTGGTAATATCTCTGTTGTGCCATATGTTCTCCACTTGATGCTGACTGTGTTCACTGTGTTCCATGGTATATCTAATGCTTTGGACATGATTTTGTACCCTTACCCTGACTGATATCCTTCAAAAAGGAGATCCCTCTGGTGCTTTGGAAGCTCTCTGCGGACCATGGCTTTTCATCTGAGATGCATGTAAGTAAATGTAAGGTTTTTATTTAGTATTTTTTCCCCTCAAAGATTTCAGTTTCTTTTTCAATTTAATTATGTATGATATAGGTCACAATACAGGTGGTAAAACTTCTGACATGATATATCTTTGTCTCATTTTATCACATCACAAAAACCTGGCATTTTATCAGGGGTGTGTACACTTTTCATCCACTGTATTTATTGAAATAGTGGGACTAAAGGAGATTAACAGTAGAGACTGTATGTGATTATGATGGAAAACCTACCACTATTGTGCCCTGGGTACTATCATATGATCCAAATACCACACTATCAAAGGCAGGACCAATTAGAGACAAGAGGCATTTAATTTATGTCACAGTAGAGCTGGAAGACAGACGTACATGCAGAGCTCCTTTGAAACAAGCTCACTTTATTTTAAAATGTAATGTGCAAAGAAAGAAAAAAACAGCAAGACGGAAACGCATATTTAAAATCGATTCATTCTGTGCAAACCATTAATATTTCTTCCCCAATTAAAGTGCCATTAGCCAACTGTTGTAGACAGGAAAGTGGATCTTAAAATTTTCCCTCATCTTAATGATCAAGAGTAAGCAAATACATTAAATATAAAGTGATGGCTGAGGGACAAAGAGATACATACGAAGATAATTTGTTTACTGAGACAGACAAAGATTTGATAAGACTATAACTGAAACAGGAAGTTGAAGAAACCGTAACTAGCACTTAACGGAAGCAGGATTAAAATAGAAATGCATGTAAGTACACCGTGTGATTGAATAGAAACTGAAATTGTATTATTAGGCTCGGCCACATAGCATGTCTTAAATGTGCACAAGAAACGCCTTTATGAAAATGACTGACCACATTTACACAACAATGTGAAACACACAAACCCCTATTCTGTCTTCCCCAAAATCATAGCCCACTAAGAGATGGCGATGAAGAAGAAAAAGCAGTTGACAGTTTGTTGGACTTACAGAGTAGTTCATCCCATACTGGCTGCAGATGTCCTGGGGAAAGAAGAGGTTTGAAGAAACAGAAAATAAGATGCCCGAACAACTAAAATGTTTGTCTAGTTTGCTTGTAGGTGTGTGTGTGTGTCTATATCTGTGTGGTCCCGCACCTGACTTACCTGTATTGGGCCTCTGTTTGCAGATCTACTCCAGGAGCAAACATTATTATTCCAGCTACATCCAGCTGTCATACACTGAGAACACCTGAGAGACACAGAGATAAACTAAATAAAGGCTGTTCATAAGTCTGACACATCGCAGACTGACTAGACACACTGCATAGCCTGGGTATTGTGGCAATAATAATATAATGTAATAATATATATATAATATAGACAAAACCAGTAAGATGCCTTACTGCTTATTAACTGGTTATCAACCCAATTAGAGCTGAAAAAAATTATGTTTTTGTGACATTAAACGACAAAAAAGTACAGTTAGCTGTACTGACTTTCCAATAAAGACCTAAAAACATCCTGAAAAGAAAAAAGGCAAGTACATTGAGTAAAATATCACATCCGAGTAGCAACAAAACTCAACTAAAACTGTAAGGATGTTAGAGAAATACTTTTTTGCCTAAATGAAAAGCCTTATGGAAGGCTTGTGCAAAATCCTTCGACCTGTTGCGCTCACCCCCACAATCATGAAGTGCTTCAAAATACTTGTAATCGCTCACCTTAAGTCCTGCCTCTCTCCAACTCTGGACCCACATCAGTTTGCCTATAGCCCTAACAGGTCCACTGAGGACGCCATCTCCACTACTGTCCCTGACCCACCTGGACAAAATCACCACCTATGTGTCCCACAGGGCTGTGTGCTTAGCCCACTCTTGTACTCCTTCACCCATGACTGCATCCCCGTACATAGCTCCAAAACCATCATCAAGTCGTACCATCGAAAATACTGCTGTACACCTCGGCTAACAAGAGCACTATGTGCACGTAATATGGCAGTGACTGTGCGCGAGGCAGGATTGGAGCTGAACATGAAGTGCCTTGTGCACATGATAGACTTTGCTACCCAGGCTGGCCATGATTTATCGTGCGTCACTCGTTTGCTCGAGTGGGTGGGACGTGTGGCTGCCCGGTGTCTGGAAGATTGTACCGGACGTGGATGGTTCTGGAGCACCTGCTGGCAGAAATCAGCATGTAGAGACCACCCGCGGTCCACCCGAATCACACCTTTAGCTCCCCCCCTAAAATCTTTTTGCGGGTGCCCCCGGGGTGCTCCCTTGCCCTTTCCCATGGAGGACTGCGGGCTCTGGTGGCCGCTCCATTAGTGGTTCATAGCCGAAGTAATCACAAAGACGTCTATACTCCTCCTTGACTCCATGTCCACTGCTCTGGGGTGTGACGGTAGGGTTCTTTCGTGTTGGAGTTAAACTGAAACACTCTGTACATTCCCCCCACTGTCACGCTCTGCTGGCTCTCTAATAATTTCGAACAAAAACCAGATGTCTTTATCATTAAGAATCTAATTTCTAGGGAAACAAAATACTATTCTTGTTGCATACCATAAGTGCCTAAACAGACTACCAGAGCATCCTCTGCTGTAGTTCTCAATAACAACACATTTCATGTTCAGTATTGTAGAAGGACCAGCCACTACAGACACAATGCAACTGTATGAAGGAACTGTGGCAAAGCATATCAGATTAGTGATTTCTGACTTACAGTACAGAGGTAGGTGGTCCAGTGATGTCTGAGCAGTTAGTTAACATTAGTTTCTCAGGAAGGGACACTCTCTCAACCCGTATCTTCACATTGACTTCCAGACCTAAGTAGAAAAACACAGGGAACCAACATCTTAGCGCAATGCTCCATTTTACTTAAATCACTGTGATGTTGAGGAATTGATAAATCTACAGCAGTTTAAGAAGGTTAAAGGTCACTTACCCTTAGCAGGAAGTTTGTCACTGGAGAACTTGCAGAAGCACCGTGGAAACACAGGGGCGGGGGTTGTCGTGTCACACAGATTACTGGCAAAGTTGCATGCAAAGACAGGACTCTCTGTCCTAACTTTCATGTTGACCTCAACAGTAAGTGTGATCTTCTCACCACTGATGCTTTTCTCCACCTGGTAAGACACTAGTCTCTGCTGGTGGTGGTCATCAGGGATGGAGAGCCAATTTGAAGTCGGATCGCAGTCATCCAAAAATGAACATCTGAAAGGGTCACAATTGTCAGGTTTAAGGAAAAAACATTTTGGTGGTTAAAAGTAAGACAGTGCTGGTAGAATACAGGAAGTAGCATGTACACTAAACTGGCAAGTTGTCTCTCTGTGGGTTATAGAGGAAATGCTCTTTGCGATTCATATTGTCCCACTATCAAGATTGAAACACTGTTGACAGATATGACATGGTGAGAAAAACAATAACCTGAGGTAAACGGAGGTCTGTCCTAAATTCATCACATTACAATTCAAGAACATTTAACTTTGTAAAAAGAAAGAATATTTAGAAATGTATACAAATCTTGATTAGTTAAACGAGTTTGTAGCTGTCTTTCTTATGACTGACCTTGACTCAGTAACACACCAGCCACAGTAGGGGTCTTGACCAGACCAGCACTCCTTGAAACTTTTGTGTCCACTGCACTGAGCCACAGGGACACGTATCATCTAGGAAACACACACACTCTTTTTAGTGCACTGTAGTAGTCTATTATGCTGGTTGTACAGTATGGTTGCCTACGTGTAGTAGAACCTACCTGGTTCCTCACGACCATGTACACATGTTTGCGGTCCACTGGGTCCAGATGCATCTTGGGAAACAGGTAGTTGTCATCAACTGACTTGTAGAGCACTCTGGGACAGGAAACGTGGTAGTTTGTATCCACAGCAAGCTGACATGGGACAGAGTTAAACAAATATTCAGAATTTCAGTTCACATACAAATATTTTATGATGAAACATTTGCTTGTAAGCTTTTTAGTGTTCCATGTGCAACACATCAGGAAAGAGATTACAGTGCAAACTTACTATTATTTGGTTAAAGAGGCATCAGTGTATTTTAGGGGGTACTGAGTCTGTACACATATTTGTGTGCACCTGAGAGATCTGTTAACCTCATACCTTGATAAGTTGTCCGTCTTCTGTCCCAATGAAGAAAACTATCCAGGAGTTGTGTCTCTGTACCAACACGGATGTCATGGAGCTGTACTTAAACAGCACCATCAGTGGTTTTAGAACCAGAGGTTTGTTTATAGTCTAAACAGAAAAAGCAAATGTATGTGTTCATTATACCGTAAGACAATCACAACAGATTTTCTAATAAAGATAGTGGGCAATGACTTTGTTATAGTGTCGTATAAACACTATGTACCATGCACAACAAACCCCATAATTACAAAGTGAATTAACAGATTTGCAAAAAAATTAATAATAAAATAATAACATTTAACAACAATAACATATGTACATAAGTATTCACAGCCTTTGCTCAATTATATGTTGAAGCACCTTTGGCCGCATTTACAGCCTCAAGTCTTTTTGTGTATGATGCTACAAGCTTGGCACACCTATTATTGGGCAGTTTCTCCCATTCTTCTTTGAAGAACCTCTCAAGCTCCATCAGGTTGGATGTGGAGCGTCGGTGCACAGCCATTTACAGATCTCACCAGAGATATTCAATCAGGTTCAAATCTGGGCTCTGGCTGAGCCACTCACGGACATTCAGTGTTCCCCTGAAGCCACTCCTTTGTTTTCTTCATTGTGTGCATAGGGTCATTGTCTTGTTGAAAGATGAACCTTCGCACCAACCAAAGGTCCAGAGCACTTTGGAGCAGTTTTTCATCAAGGATGTCTCTGTACATTGCTGCATTCCCAGTTCCTGTGGCTAAAAAAACATCCCCACAGCATGATGCTGCCACCACCATGCTTTACTGTAGGGATGATCCTGGCTAGGTGATGAGCGGTGCCTGGTTTTCTCCAGACATGACGCTTGGCATTCAGGCCAAACAGTTCAATCTTTCATCAAACCAGAGAATGTTGTCTCTCATGGTCTAAGTGTCCTTCAGGTGCCTTTTGGCAAACTCCGGACAGGCTGTCAGGTGCCTTTTACTGAGAAATGTCTTCTGTCTGGCGACTCTACCATAAAGACTTGATTGGTGGTGTGCTGCAGAGATAGTTGTCCTTCTGGAAGGTTCTCCTCTCTTCACAGAGCAACGCTAGAATGATCTTTGGGTTCTTGCACACCTCCCTGCCTAAAGCCCTTCTCTCCCCCGATTGCTTAGTTTGGTCAGGTGGCCAACTCTAGGAAGAGTGCCTTCCAAAATCATGTTCAAGCAACTGCATTTACCAAAGGTGGACTATAATCAAGTTGTAGAAACATCTCAAGGTGATCAGTGGAAACAGTATGCACCTGGGCCCAATTAGTGCCAAGGCAAAGGCTGTGAATACTTATGTACATGTCATTTTTTTTTAAATCACGTTATCATGGGGTATAGTGGAGAAAATTAATTTAATACATTATGCAATAAGGCTGTAACATAACAATATGTGGAAACAGTGAACACTTATTATCTCACTAACCGGTTTAGGTGTTCCGTCCAGCCAAAAGTCTGGGTCTGTGGCTGTTTGTCCCGAAGGACTGATGTCATAGATGGCCAGCACGGTGTTGACAGGGTCGAGAGTGTTACCTCCCGTGAAAACACCTGCCCAGAGCACCTTCCCTGTGGGTACAGTGGTGTCTGGAATCACAGAGGACGACAGGAGCCGCCGGCGCTCCATGTCATCACAGCACCAAAGTGTGGCACCTTTGAGGGACTTTAAAGTGTTTGATTTATCGGTTTTGCTCAGGAACCAAAGAAGTCGAACTTTATTCTCGTCGAGTATGTTCAAGAACAGGTAGATGTATGAAGAAATCTGAAAGCCGTCCACAAAATCAATCAACTTGTTGTTTTTGTTCTGAACAATTGGATTCGTACCCCGATCTAATTGTGAAAACATTCCACCTGTATCACCATCTTGTGTATTCCGTAGAACAAGGAATTCATCCTCATCCACACATTTTGTCGGGACCTTCAACTTTCCTGCCATAATGTAAGACTTCATCTCCACATCAACAATGAAGGCAATTGTCGAATATGTAAGATTTAAAGATCCCACTTCAATGTCCTCAAAATGTACAGATGTAGAAATGTTGTTGAGGTCCAGTATTTCACAAAAGCCGCATTTCTTGATTCCACATGTAATCAGGGTCTGGTTTGTAATGAATGGCAGTAACATTTTTATCCTAAATGGATCCCTTTCTGTGGTATTAAATACATTAATATCCCTCATTGTAACATTGGTAAAGTTATGGTTCAGTTGGTATAATCGGTAATCCGTGACAACATAAACAAATTTGTCACCAACCGCAAAGTCTCGTACGTCTCCATCAAAGGTCTTAGTGTCCAGTCCCCAAACCCAGTCCATGCCGAGGAGGAAAAAACAGAAGGAAACAGCCCTCATCTCAGATAAAATAATCATCTCAGGGAGAGTGTTTGGTAACTGCAGTGAAGCTTAAGCTATTCAAGATACGGATTTTGATCGTCAATATCGCATAAACAAACAAATTACATATTCTGAATCTGCTGTCGATGGAAAACAATCGACACTCCCTGTTTTCTCTGTTGCTTTCAGTTTTGAAAAGACGACTTTACAGTCATGTCTATGGCAGATTCTCCGTGTGTTCTCAGTTTAGGGAGCGTGTTAAAAGTGCACAACTAATGTATTTCTTTACTGTTAGACGCCAATTGCTTTGCAACAAAGAAACATTGACCAAACAAAAAAACTATAGAAAGCCAATTACATGATAATTGTTTTGCATTACTAGAAAAGTAATTAAAAAAATTATTGTATCGCCTGTAGTAAAATAAAGGTCAAAACTTGAGACCCAATGTAATTTTGATAATAACCTTCTTTAGATTTTCAGATTTCTGAAGTGTTTTTTAATCAACTTTAGCTCAACTGGTTCCAACTGACACTCGTTCTTGCAAATGGCTCAACCACAACGAAACAAGGAACTAAAAACTGTAGGGGTAGACACGGAAACTGTAGTGGTAGACACTGAAACTGTAGTGGTAGTCACAGTACCGCTGCTAGTCATTTTGTGCCCTAAGCATAATACCTTTATAATCCCCCCCCTAACCAACCCTAGAAAAAAACGTTTTTGCAGTTTTTTCTTATTTCTTTTCTCTGATCCTGACTCCTGCTGTCTTTTCCGGGCCATTTCCCAAAAAATTAACAGCCTATTAACAGCCTACTATCAAACTTTGTCGCAATCCAACGGACCACTGAGTTTGGGAAGTTCAGTCAGTATTTGGGGGGGGGGGGGCACCACGGTTCCGTTCTAGTGCAATTAAATACTCTTGTTCCATCCGTTTTTTATAAACATCACTAAAAACTCCCTAAAAATGTGTATATGGACATAATATCGGCATTATAATTACTATGATGATATATTTTTCATCAGGCTATTTTTGGTGCCCCCCCCCAGCACTTGGTGCCCTACGCACAGCGCGTAACGCGCGTGGTGGGAGCGGCGTCATGGGTAGACACTGAAACTGTAGTGGTAGACACTGAAACTGTAGTGGTAGACACTGAAACTGTAGTGGTAGACACTGAAACTGTAGTGGTAGACACTGAAACTGTAGGGGTAGACACTGAAACTGTAGTGGTAGACACTGAAACTGTAGTGGTAGACACTGAAACTGTAGTGGTAGACACTGAAACTGTAGGGGTAGACACGGAAACTGTAGTGGTAGACACTGAAACTGTAGTGGTAGACACTGAAACTGTAGTGGTAGACACTGAAACTGTAGTGGTAGACACTGAAACTGTAGGGGTAGACACTGACACTGTAGGGGTAGACACTGAAACTGTAGTGGTAGACACTGAAACTGTAGGGGTAGACACTGAAACCGTAGGGGTAGACACTGAAACTGTAGTGGTAGACACTGACACTGTAGGGGTAGACACTGAAACTGTAGTGGTAGACACTGAAACTGTAGTGGTAGACACTGAAACTGTAGTGGTAGACACTGAAACTGTAGTGTCTCTCAGAACACTGTCACTTATAGGATATTTTGATGCAAAGTGTGGGATGGCCCTGTGCAAGAGGAACTTGTTAACAACCTGAAAGGGAATACCTTGTGCCCTGCACCAGCTTCAGCAGATTGCCATTGGCGTTCTGCAATACAAACGCAGAGTTTGCCCACAGTGGGCCACAGAGACGTACAGACTTTGCAAAATGGCAGAGGAGGTGGACATTAAAGGTAATTTCAGACTCTCCGTACAGATTCTGAAATCTGATTGTGAACTCGAGCAGCCTGACTTCAGCTTTGTCAATATCTGAATGGGAGATCTCTTCTTGTAAAAGAAGGCATACGTCAGATACGAGAAGGCTCAGATGGTTCATGCATTTGTTGTCCAACAAGCCTCAAAACAGGGTAAGCTGTAAAACAGCAGCAGTGACGCCACTCTGATGCTTTCCAGTGGGCTCTTTCAGACATCCCTCGTGGCATTCTGGTAATTATGTTAGGTGTCTGAAATGCTTTCAGCCTCTCATCCAGCACTTGCATTGATCTTGGACTGCCTACATAGTAGGGTGCTGTACTTGAAGAGGACTCTACCAGTAGCTTTGTTAGCTGTCTTGTAACCCGAGCAGAACAGAGTGCATGTAATCAGGCACAAAACCCCAAACAATATCACAGTTTGGCACATTGATAAGAGGGGAAGGTCCCATCACCCAATTCACACTTTTATTCTGCTGGAGTGCTTGCTCCATGTCCTGCAGCATTGAATCATTTGTCCTATCGTCATAGTCTTCTGCCCCGACTGGGTATTTGACTTGTTTAACCACCAAAGTGCCTGGGTGTAAACAAAATGCACAACAAAAATATCCGTTGAATTGAGTGGTGTTCTGCATTTGGGGTCTGGCTTTGGAATCTGCACAGCAGTTCAGTCCAACTAACTTGCTATTTTTAAGAATCACATTTTTTCTCCATGAAACCCCTGTTTCTGTCAGTGTCTTTGCTTGCACAACAAAATATTTTAGAAAGACATTCATCATAGGCTCACTAGGGCCAAGCCAAAGACCTGCTAGTATTACATGTTTGTATCTTAGTTTCGGTGGGAGCTCATTCAGAGTTAAATTAATTGGCCAAAGAGAATATTTTGATGATTTGAACACTGGAGATCCATCGGAATTGAATGTGTAAGAGAAGTTATCGGGATGAGAGAGAATACCATTGGATGCAGACAACTTTCTGTACATCTCTCCATCATAAATATCAGATATTATGTTGGCTTCTGACAGTTGTCTGTCAAATCGATAGTTTAGATTAACATTGATATCTGAGTTCTCTAAGAGAGCTTGAACCTGAGGAGCTATTGCGACATTTATGAAGAAGCTACCTCCATTTATAGGTTCTGTGTCAATAGTACTATGACAAAAAGGGCACACTGAGATTCTCATTCATTATCTCTTCTGCTTCTAGGCTTCCTTCACAGGATTTGCAATAGAAATGAAATTCCATCTGTTCTGAGCTATTTCTAAAAACCTTATTGAACATGTATTTTGTTTGTGGCACAACCTCCTGGCCAAACATGCCGTTTAACATTTCAAGAAGATTTCCTAAGGCAGTGCCTCTAATGTGATGCCTTGCTGCAAAACTCAATAAGCCTTTGTTGTTTGTCCTGATCTGTGTCCATGTCTGGACTTGACCCAAGCATGCTTCACCCTGCCACTTTGCTTGTGGTGTCATTGTCTTCTGGACTTGACCCAAGCATTTGGGTCACCCTGCTCCTGTTGCTTGTGGTGTCATTGTCTTCTGACTTGACCCAAGCATGTACAATGGGTCACCCTGCTCACTGTTGCTTGTGGTGTCATTGTCTTCTGGACTTGACCCAAGCATGTACAATGGGTCACCCTGCTCACTGTTGCTTGTGGTGTCATTGTCTTCTGGACTTGACCCAAGCATGTACAATGGGTCACCCTGCTCACTGTTGCTTGTGGTGTCATTGTCTTCTGGACTTGACCCAAGCATGTACAATGGGTCACCCTGCTCACTGTTGCTTGTGGTGTCATTGTCTTCTGGACTTGACCCAAGCATGTACAATGGCCCACCCTGCTCACTGTTGCTTGTGGTGTCATTGTCTTCTGGACTTGACCCAAGCATGTACAATGGGTCACCCTGCTCACTGTTGCTTGTGGTGTCATTGTCTTCTGGACTTGACCCAAGCATGTACAATGGGTCACCCTGCTCACTGTTGCTTGTGGTGTCATTGTCTTCTGGACTTGACCCAAGCATGTACAATGGGTCACCCTGCTCACTGTTGCTTTCTGTTGACCCAAGCATGTGGGTCACCCTGCTCACTGTTGCTTGTGGTGTCATTGTCTTCTGGACTTGACCCAAGCATGTACAATGGGTCACCCTGCTCACTGTTGCTTGTGGTGTCATTGTCTTCTGTGCCACATGGACTGTTCACAGACAAGTCACTGAGACCACTGCTGTCTCTTGAAGACCCTCTTTCAGGCTGATCAGGAAAACAATCGTCCCAGTCTATTCTTTCATGCATCATCACCTGTTTCTCTTCAGAAGTCCCCATCCAGTTCAGATGGACTACTGCCTTCTGAGAGATTCCTGAGGGCATCCTCCTGCATGTAACTTTGGGCATTGTCCCTGTTTTGTAGAGGATCTTCACCCCAGTCTCCATGACTCTCAGCATCCCCATCTGCCTTGCGCTCTCCTCTCTGTGTCTCTGTCTAAATGACACAAAACCTGTAACCAACATGAGTCCATCACAAACAAACAAAAGAAACTGTTCCTGACATAACTTGTGTACAACTTTAATGCACTTTTTTAAAACAAAGAAAGTCATTAGGCCTATTACTTATTTTTTAAATACTAATGTAAATAGGCAAGAAACCACAAATTGTGTTCTTTTAGGGTAAAGGTAACATCACATTATAACATCACACTACCTATTGCTATAAGGAATACTTTTATGTGTTATTCAATGGTGAATTCACACCGGTAGCCTAAATACATGTGTGTATGAATAAGTTTCTCTGAATAACAAATATTGTTTAGCGTTTTACTTACCTCAGTTACTAGTGCATGGATTTCCATGACAGATATGCAGGTTCCCCTGTGCTTCAGTGTGAGGCTGAACTGTTCAGCAAACAGGATTTGATTGGGTACGGCCACCATTGCAACAGCCCATAACATATCTAAGGTGATTGATTGGCCATTAATTACTCAGTATGTCTGGATCAGAGCCCTCTCGAGTGGATGTAGAGTGGATTTAATTTTTTAATTTGATGACGTCGACAGAGAGAGCCGTTACAGAAATTCCTGGCTGCACAGTTACCACAAGAAGACACTGTACGTTTTGTCAATATGTTTGTTTATTAATTTAGGTGCGTTAATATATTAAAAAAAATATTTGACTATATTAATGCTGTGGTTATTTGTTGTACAATATCAGTTCTTAGTTCGATAATGCTTAGTACAATTTGTACAAAACTGCTATTATCGTGGCGTTTAGCTAGGTTTAGCAAGAAACTAGCTGTTTATAAACTAGCTACATTGCGTCCATGTGTATGTATGAGCACATTTACTTTCAGCAAAAAATGTAAAACATGGGATTTTAAATGTAGGCTAGATATCTAAACTATCAACTATTGAACTATTTCAGGTTTGGAGATGTTTGCCCATGTACCATTTATTGATGACATCGTTCGGCAGACAGTTTCTACTGACTATATTCAAAACTTTACCCCACAACACCTGAGGGACTTTAACAGCAAGAGAAGGAATAGCATCTAATGGAAGCAAAGTCCAGAGGACACCGAGTCCTATTACCAGCAAATATATTGTAGTTATTATCTGTCAGCCTTTGCGATTAGTATATATTATACTGACCGACGATGTTTAGCTAGCTACCGTTAGTTTACCTGCTGCCTGAAAGCTGCTATGTTGGATTACGTTAGATGACACCTCTACGTCCTATCATCGAGCTGCTTTGTTGGATTACGTTAGATGACACCGCTACGTCCTATCATCGAGCTGCTATGTTGGATTACGTTAGACGATACTGCTACGTCCTATCATCGAGCTGCTTTGTTGGATTACGTTAGATGACACCGGTACGTCCTATCATCGAGCTGCTATGTTGGATTACCATAGAAGACACCGCTACGTAAATGACTTATCATACATGTAGGTAGGTAGCATTTAGCAACTACATAAATGTGATTAGCATGAAAGCATGAGCTGTGTCCGTGTCCTCGGCAGTAAGTCGGATTCGTTCCCGGTGGGGGTTGGCCTCTGCCAGGGCTGCGCTTTGTCACCAATCCTGTTTGTAATATTCATGGACAGGATATCAAGGCGTAGTCATGGGGGTAGGGGTTCCCGTTCGGTGGGCTGATGGTCACATCACTGCTTTTTGCGGATGATTAGGTCCTGATGGCCTCATCGGTCGGTGACCTTCAGCACTCACTTCGGTTCGCAGCCGAGTGTGAAGCGGCTGGGATGAGGGTTAGCGCCTCTAAATCTGAGGCCATGACTCTCAGCAAGAAACCGGTGGAATGCCTACTCCGGGTAGGGAATGAGTCCTTACTCCAAGTGAAGGAGTTCAAGTACCTCAGGGTCTTGTTCGCGAGTGAGGGAACAATGGAGCGGGAGATTGGTCGGAGGATCGGAGCAGCGGGGGCGGTGTTGCATTCGCTTCACCGCACCGTTGTGACGAAAAGAGAGCTGAGCCGAAAGGCAAAGCTCTCGATCTACCGGTCAAATTTTGTTCCTACCCTCACCTATGGTCATGAAAGCTGGATCATGACCGAAAGAACGAGATCGCGGGTACAAGCGGCCGAACTGGGTTTTCTCAGAAAGGTGGCTGGCCTCTCCCTTAGGGATAGGGTGAGAAGCTCAGTCATCCGAGAGGTACTCGGAGTAGAGCCGCTGCTCCTTTGCGTAGAAAGGAGCCAGTTGAGGTGGTTCGGGCATCTTGTACGAATGCCACCTGGGCGCCTCCCTAGAGAGGTGTTCCAGGCACGTCCAGCTGGGAGGAGACCTCGGGGAAGACCCAGGACTAGGTGGAGAGATTATATCTCCACACTGGCCTGGGAACGCCTCGGGATTCCCCAGTCAGAGCTGGCTAATGTTGCCCGGGAAAGGGAAGTTTGGGGTCCCCTGCTAGAGCTGCTACCCCCGCGACCCGACCCCGGATAAGCGGTTGAAGATGAGATGAGAGATGAGATAAATGTGATTAGCTTCATTTACCGTAGTCATGGAGTAGTTCTTCAAATTGATGGAAATAAATATTGGCCACTGCCATCGTTAAATTCTCTCTGTTTCAAACTTCCAGAAGGAGAAGAAAATACACACTGACGTGACACGCAAAAAATCAACTGATTTTTTGCGTGTCAAAGGAAAAAAGCAACAAAAAAGCAACGAAGGAAAAAAAGCAACAGATCATCACTAAGAGGCTACGTAGATCCTAATGGGAAAAATTTGTAATGGAAACCATTAAGCCAATTCCCAGTAGGAAGTGAAACATCAGGTTTTGTTCTAATGGTTTCTAATGTTTGTTTTTCAGCAAGGCTGTAATGTCGTATCCTCGTTTAAATGATGCTAACTGACACATTTTTTATAGTGTCTGTTGAGTTGATTCAACAAATCCACGTACAATGATTTGTCTTGCAGTCACTTGAAATCACAGCCACAAAAATCAGAAGTTGCTACTAACCACTTAGTATCTACTAACCTGATTGAGATTTGGGTGGTTATGTGTGGCAAGAACCAAGCGCAGGTATCAAATGAAAGTACGCTATGTAGTGAGATCTCTAAGGGCCAAACAAACAGCACTATGATTGAAACAACGCTCCCCATACAGATGACCTGACCTGTAACACTAAACAATGATCAGCTCCCAAACTCAGAAACAGACGAAACTAAGTACAAACACAAATGACCAATCGATAAGCAGTTGAGAACAATGAGGAACCATATTAGGTGCAGTTATGCCTTCCTAGACCACTAGATGTCCTCAGTATGCTAAGAATAGTTACACGCTCCTACGGCGTCGTGGCCGTTTTATGGTTCTGCGTCGGGTTACAATTTTTTGGAGGTGCACGTCGAGCTACGGCGTAGGGGTCGGAGAGGGGTTCGCGTCGACGCAGAGGGGTCTGCGAGGGTACGCCGTCAATTTGACGCAGAAGCATAAAACAGGCTTAAGATTACCCTACATTAATATTACAGTTTTTCTTAATTCTCAAATGATAATCAATATTTTTTCCATAACAAATGCCAACATCCAAACCACTGGGCACTTGTTCAAACTGATTTGCATTTGTCATTCTTTTAAATAAATTGTAAATGTTTTAGCCTATCTATGCAAATGAGTAGGTACAACTGACACGCAAAAATATAAATTTATATTTATTTTATTTTGAAGAACAATTTTTTAGCGAGTGAACTTCAACTTCACTAACAAATGGGAGTTTCTCACATCTGACATCAATCAATAACACATGATGTCAAGTTAGCTGACAGGTGCTTCATGAGTCTGGATTTTATAACAGTGAAAGGCCTACTGTTCATTAACTGTGAAAGCAAGTTAATTTATATTGCACAATTCATACATAGAAGCAATTCAATCTGCTTTACAGAGGAAAGTGATAATAAAATACATGCTTTTTATATTCATAACAAACTGTAATTCTGAAGTGACGGCATATGCAACCTAGGGCTCCCCTGTGGGAGAACGCTGGGAAGAGCCATCTATAAAAAAAACTGTTTACTGGTGAAAGGTCTATAGAACCGTTCCAGGTCTCTATTACCTGTCCCAGAAGTCTTTAGAACTTCAGATCTCTTATGTATAGATTACAGGTTTTCATTTATGCCATGCATCAGAATAAAAACAAATAAAAACATAAATTTAATGAGGAAAAGAAAATGAAAATAGACCTAAAATAATAATAAAATAATAAAATATGTGCATTTTATATTCATAACAACGTGTAATGCATATGCAACCTTCAACCTGTGGGAGAACGCTGGGCAGAGCAATCTACAAAAAAACTGTTTATTGGCGAAAGGTCGAAAGGCCTACTGCTCATTAACTGTGACAGCGAGCTGCTCATTAACTGTGACAGCCTACTGCTCATTAACTGTGACAGCCTACTGCTCATTAACTGTGACAGCCTACTGCTCATTAACTGTGACAGCCTACTGCTCATTAACTGTGACAGCCTACTGTTCATTAACTATGACAGCCTACTGTTCATTAACTGTGACAGCCTACTGCTCATTAACTATGACAGCCTTCTGTTCATTAACTGTGACAGCCTACTCTTCATTAACTGTGACAGCCTACTGCTCATTAACTGTGACAGCCTACTGCTCATTAACTGTGACAGCCTACTGCTCATTAACTGTGACAGCCTACTGCCCATTAACTGTGACAGCCTACTGCTCATTAACTGTGACAGCGTACTGCTCATTAACTGTGACAGCCTACTGCTCATTAACTGTGACAGCCTACTGCTCATTAACTGTGACAGCCTACTGCTCATTAACTGTGACAGTCTACTGCTCATTAACTGTGACAGCCTACTGCTCATTAACTGTGACAGCGTATTGGTCATTAACTGTGACAGTGTACTGCTCATTAACTGTGACAGCCTACTTAAAGAACCTTCTCCATTATTTAAGTATTTTCCAGACAGGGCTGCTGGGGTCTGCTCATTGCTCCTGCTTCACAGAGGGGTTGCCTTGGAGCAAAATATTTGTTTCTGAAACAGAGTCCACCCCCACTACTATCATTTTGAGGCACCCCTCTGCATGAATAAGCCAATAACGTGACCATGTCTAGTATCCGCACGTCTTACTAATGGTAAACCATTATGTCATATTGAATCTATTGGAGACTCCTGTTCTGAACCTACTATTTCTACGGTCAAATTATCCCCCGCCCCTTTGCCTCATGTTAGTTAAGACACATTTCCACTGAGTCGTGGAGAGTCACCATGGCAACCGTGCTGGCAATATTACAGGACACTCCCAGAACAGCCATTTTTTTAAAAAAATGCTCATTTTAGAGATTCAAAGTTTGCAAATAAAAAGCAAGTATTTGAAATCAATCAAGTAATTGAAATCTTCAGAACTTTTTTACCATAAATTCCTTGGTTTTCACAAAATCTTGTTTCCAGGAATCTTAATGTAATATGCAGGAACTAATGAATCCCTTATCTTAAATGTAGACAAACATGTAGACATCACAGATATCATCACAGTGAACTTAATACATTTTTTGGTTCACCAGAAGGACACAATTAGACGCAAAATTACAGTTCAGCGACATCAACCAAATAGATGAAGTCCGTTGACAGCACGGACGAGTCCGACAGAAATAAATGAAGATAGCACTCATCCTAACCCAGTGAAGCCTGCACGAAAGAAAGAACCGAGCAATAAAATTCAACTAGACAATAAAAATGAGTTGGCCTAGTCATACTGTGATATAATTTTATGATACTTTAACTACATTTTATTGTTAGAAACATTTTTTTTTGTAAAGGTATCTGATTAATAATTGCATTAAGAAAAATGTAGACACATGTAGTACCTACCGTTAAAGACAGTGACAGGTCCTTAGATACTAAATGTTATAAATCAAGGGTGGAACATTGGAATAAAGGCAACTCATTCAAGGAAAAATCCTGTGTTTTTTACTCAAATAATGCATTTTAATCTCGATGAATTTGCAATCTACAGCTTAACAAAGAATTCATTCAAACCTGGTTCAAAGGTAATTTAATATGCCAGAAATGATGTGGAAGTCATCAGAAAATCGGCTTACTGAAACCTCTAGAAAGGTCAGCAAAGGGGGAAACAGAGCAGTTCTTGAATTAACTACAGCAACCATTAGTCTGTTTGTGTGTGTGTGTGTGTGTGTGTGTGTGTGTGTGTGTGTGTATATGTGTGTGCGTGCGCATGTGTGTGTGCATGCCTGTTGATGTTGTACATCCAAGCGTAGGTCTATGACGACCAGCTTTAGTGGATGTCATTACTGATCTCACAAAAACTGAAATCCTCTACAGTCTGTTCTGTGGTCACGTTTAATGAGAGCCAGACGTTGCTTTATAGTGGTGCCTGATTTGTTCAGTGATTGCCGCTTCAGCTCTGGTTTTAGGCTATGACACAGCTCCAGAGATGGGCTCAACTACATTCTCAACAGTGCTTCTCACGCAAACCAGTCAATTAGAGCAGCACTGTACTAAACTGGTGTTTGTTTCATTTGGTTCATCTGTGCTGCAGTTTTCCTCTGTTTTACGTAGTAATACCAAACTACACAAACAGGACAAAGAGAAGGGTTTCATTCACACACTGACATGTTTAAAACTATTCAACCGAATGAGGTCAGAACTAATATGAAACCCAGACACGAAGAAGTAGAATGAATACTTGCTCTACTACGTGCCGACAATACCTGAAATGATGATGATGATGGCAATGGGAACTCGAATGAGTGGCAGGAAGGATGTCATTTTTGTCTTTAAATTTTTTGTGAAATTTCCCATTTTTATCTGAAAAATAAACAACATGATGAGGACTAAGCTTAATAACCCCGTTTTTTAAAGTATTTAATACCATTGTTGGATTTTTCCAAGTAAGACATTTACCTCCAGGGACAAGATGTTAATATTACGAGTGTTCTTCATCTCACAGATGATAAAGTCAGTGTCATTACTCGTCTTAATGACCTCCATGACACATTCTACATACTGGTTCTCCTCCAGAACACCCCAAACTGAGATCTCCGGTATGGTTATGTTGAAATTGTCCGTTTTTTTCTGAAATTAAAAAAGCAACAGTAAATATTGTAAACAACATAAAAAGTCTCTGCAAAGTGACTATGCAGCATCCAGGCTGTGGGGACAGCTGGGTAAATTTCTCTTGTAATGTGTAATGTGTCAGTAAACAGGTTGCTATGAACATAAAATGCATACATTTTATTCATTTTTCCCTTTGTAAATTGCTTTCTATGCATGATTTGTGCTATATTAATAACATTGATTGCTTGCTTGCTAGTGTTAATTTCAGCTTTGGCCAATGATACAATTTTCTGAAAGCCAAACTCTCTATAGCAAGATGTATAATCTACAAATGATTTATGTGTTAATTACATCCTACTGTGACCCATTGAAGGTATTTTTACGTACATACCAGCTAAGTTTCTTTGGTCAAGTATCTCAGGGATCCACAGCATTAATGTGTATGTGTTTCTGGGTCAGTACATGTGTGAATACCTCAATAACGATTTGCACGTCGTTTCCTGTCCTGGTTGCAGTGAAGCTGGTGAATTTTGGGTCGTGGTGGTATGTGAGCTGTGAGGAACAGGGCAGTGTCTGGTTAGCCACTCTCAAAAACACGTTGATGGTGACTGGCAGGGCCTCATCCACACCATATGGAGGTGTATGGTACCATAGTTTCTGAAATGTAATACATCAGATACTGAGGTTATGATGACTTGTTTAGTTGTGAATGTTTCTTATATAAGGTAATAAGGGAGGATAGAGACATAATGCTTAAGCAGTCAATCACATTGGTGTGTGAAGAATCCAACCTTAGAGCTGTAGTTGGTGGTGATGATCTGAGCAGCGTTGGGGTGAACAACCCCTTCCACAAATTCCAGATGGGACCCCAGGACAAAGGTTTTCCTATTCCCACTGCAGAACACAAAGGAAACATTTTGTCACACCTAGAGTGCAGAAGGGAAATGGTATCATGTCCTCTCCATATAAGGCAATAATGTGTGAAGCAACTTCTGGGAAGTAAAACCGTGTTACACGTGGTGAAGACATACGGTGACATATACAGCATTAATATTACAATGAAATTGGAAATATAATAAATGTGTTCGCTAATAGGTGCAATGCATCTAATTATGCTGCAGGCTACTTCATGCAAAACACCTTTCAATGCATTTCATGAGGGAAAAAAACCTTTATGTATATGTCACCGTATGCCTTTACCCCGTGTAACACGGTTTTACTTCATGAATCATGAATACACGCCCAGACTAATTTCATTGTCTTGTCTAACCATTCACACCAGTTCTCTATCAGTAATTACTAAATGTATATATATATATATATATATATATATATATTCCCCCAGTTCCCCACGTCTTTGTGCTTTTTTTATGTTACATCGCACATGTCGGTGAGTGTTCGTTTAAGAGCTGTTTGTGCAGTTGTTTTTTGTCATTCATTGTGAGTCATTTAATGTGATCCTGGATCCAGGGTTTCACAGCAGAACATCGCCCACAGCATCACACTCCATTCACCAGCTGGTCGTATTCCCACAGTGCATCGATTATGGCAATAATCATTTTGATCATGATTGAGATCACGATTATTAACCACAATTACAAATTTACTTTGGAAACACCATGCATGTATTTACTTAAAAAATAACTTTTTATTGTATTTTGAAAAGTGGATTTCCTTGAATATAATTTAACCAGAAAACAAATAAATAAGAAAAGATATACTCAAAATTAAATATATAAAGTATTTTCTAATGCACTGCCACAGCCTACTGAAAACTCTTTATATTTAACATTTTGCCAAACTAGGCCTATATTATATAGTATATAATATTATAAAAAATTCAACATATTCCAGTCAGTAACTGTCATCTCATCAAAGTTTTTATCCGGACAAACACTGTTAGGGGACACGTAGTCTTCAAATTGAACAGCATCTATGTTGTGAATAATAAAGCCTAAAATCCACGGCATCCAGAAACAACGTTTTACGGCTCTAACTTAATTGCACAGCCCTATCTATCCTGGTGCCATCACCAACTGACCTGTGACCTGAAGAAGAATGTTTGTGTGTTTGTGTATGTACTTTGTGTGTCTGTGAGTGTGTTACCTGGCCCATGTGTTAGCTGGTGATAAGCCAGTACAGGTTGGTGAGGACCGGTACGTCACTTTGGCCTCGCCCAGACAACGACCGCCTGGAAGCACGGCACACACACTGACAGAACCTTTGTCATCGCTGGGGATGTGAAAGGTCAAATTGGATCCAGTGCGGTTCCACACAGGAGACCTGATCACATCAAACACAGGCAACTACAGTTAGACAAACACTAAACACAGTGACAAGTCCCCGGGTTGGGCTTTCATGACCATAGTGAGCTCCAACTAAATATATACTGTAAATCGTTGATTAAAAAATATATTTGTTAAAAAGCTAATTATAAAACCTCCAAAACATTCATCTATAGAAACTATTGAACAATTAAATTGAATCTGATTGTCCACTTTGACTTACTCATTAGGAATGCAGGTGATGCCTCTTTGCATTTGAATCCTGACCACATCATCCAGGTTCTTCCCGGTCATCAGGGCGTGGTTTCTACCATGGACAGACAGAACACTGGGCTCTATGGAGATGATCTCTGGCTCCTGACAACGCAAAAAAACAGACATTTGTGTTATTCTGGATTTCGTTGTTATATTCTGTCTTTCACTGTGCAAATAAACTTACCATTAAAATTATAGACTGATCATGTCTTTGTCAGTGGGCAACTGTACAAAATCAGCAGGGGATCAAATACTTTTTTCCTTCACTGTATAAAGTGACTTTGATATAACGCTAAGCACACCTCAGTGGAAACCAACAACTAATAGCCTTGATGATCACCCAACTGTTCCGCATTCGAGATCTCAGTCAGAAGTTGGACCAATCAGCGGTGAGCAAAGACACATATAGGTGACGTAATTAATTCCTAGCTTCTGATCTCTGTTGCAATGGCTTCACATTTTACACACACACACACACACACACATTATATATATATTTGAATACACACATTTTCATTTCATTCATTTTCAATATGATTAGCCTAAAATCATTATTTTACATTAATCGCCTATAAAATGTCTTTCTTTAACTTAGGCAAATCAGCAATGATCCTCCAAGATTGTTCTCTTGCTTTGGCAGCAGAGACGGTGTTACTGCGTGCTTGAAAAAAAAAATTATATTCTTCATATTTCTGAAGATTAATTTCTATATATATTGCTCTCGCCCTATCCATATCGAACGTGATTGGTTGATCGGTGCCGACGTTACTCTTTTATGTGCACGCGCACGCGGAGTAACTAGAGTTTAAGGATCAAAGCCTGGGTTGACAAAGTAAGTTGATGAGCTGCGTCATGGTACCAATAAAGCCTGATTGCGTCGGTTTGATTTTGTCAATTCTGAACCAATCCTGGAACCCTGAGTTTGTTCAACTACCATCATGGTACAGGCCCCAGGTGTGTAATGATAAACACCCAAATATAAACAACGCAATTACATGTCCTGAGTTCAGGGGCCTGTACCATGATGGTAGTTGAACAAACAAAACATAGTACCTAAGCCAGGGTTGGGGGAAACTTAACTGAAACATAGCTGGCTAGCCACCAAAACCAGCTTCATGGTACAGGCCCCAGCTCTATGACATTTCATGTGGGGCTCTCTAAACACTAATGTTTCTGTTAACACTGACTGTCTATTCGGGTAAAAACTCAAAACCATCAACCAATCATGTCTGTTTACATAAATAGTTTCAAATAAGTTTTTTAAACACCAACACAATTCGACAAAAACTATCAAAGAGCCAAAGACTTAAAGAAATACATATAAATAATGTTTATTATGTGTGCTTGACTATGGTCAAGGACACATATTGTAATCTCACATATATATTATTATTATTATTATATCACTTTTGTCCACCCCTACTCCTCCCACAGTTTTTGCACTAGATGGACAAAAAAGGTGTCAGAATGTGCGTCCCGAACTCTATTTAGTTGGCATTGTTTTGTAGAAGGTTTCGTTATGTAGTTTACGAAATATTAACGATAATATCGCTAATTAATCCCCATTGAAATACATTGACGGAATCTTCAAAACTAGAGTGTGAGAGCCCATTCAGCAGAAAATGTAGAGAACATTTGTAAACTGCTACTGCTGCCTGAGTTTCAACCCTTTACACACAAATGGCATATCAAAACGTTCATCTATTTGTGCTGTCACTCAAAATGTTCAAATATAAGCTGTAACATATATATTTATTTCGTTATGTCCTTTTGTTTCCAACTTGCGCCTCCCCATAGACATCCATAGAAACGGTGATTTTCTCCACTCTAATTTGAAAGCGATTTTTTGTGTTTTTTTGTTCGTTTGTAAATTGTGATAGCGCCTACATTTCTGGGGTTACAGATACATGTTATACATAAAAATGTCCGCCTGGTTCTTAGAATTCTCATGATGTAATTGGTTAAACTGTGTGAGTAAAACTCTGGTTAGTAGAGTTAAAAGTATACGACCATGTCTGAATCACAGACAGACAAGCTGCATTAATGAAAGAACATTCTGGAAGGGGCGGGGGGGAGGAGGCAGCGCGCTCTGATATCGATGAGAACAGCTGGTCCTCCTGACAAAGGCATGGCTGGCAGGCAACAGCCACAGACACAGACACTGCAATCAACAGCCACAGACATATCCTGCAGAAATGAATGAATGGATGAATGGGTAAGTTCTTTCTCTGGGTCTCTGTTTACACGTTAGCATGTTAGCTAGCGTTAGCGCGCTAGCTAACGTTAGCATGTTAGCTAGCGTTAGCGCGCTAGCTAGCGTTAGCATGTTAGCTAGCGTTAGCGCGCTAGCTAGCGTTAGCTACTACTGTAAGTTTATGCATACATTCAGACAGCCTGCAGCAATGAATGGATGGGTAACTTCTTTCTCTGGGTCTCTGTTTACATGTTAGCATGTTAGCTAGCGTTAGCGCGCTAGCTAGCGTTAGCATGTTAGCTAGCGTTAGCCTGCTAGCCAGAGTTAGCTACTACTGTAGTAATGAGTGATTTAACACATTGTATACTATGGTGCATGTAGCAGCAGTGTGTATTCATGAGTAATGACTGATAGGTTTAACACATTGTATACTATTGTGCATGCAGCAGCAGTGTGTATTCATGAGTAATGACTGATAGGTTTAACACATTGTATACTATTGTGCATGCAGCAGCAGTGTGTATTCATGAGTATTGACTGACAGGTTTAACACATCATATACTATGGTGCATGTTGCAGCAGTGTGTATTCATTGGTAATGACTGATAGGTTTAACACATTGTATACTATGGTGCTTGCAGCAGTAGTTTGTATTCATAAGTAATGACTGATAGGTTTAACACATTGTATACTATGGTGCTTGCAGCAGTAGTGTGTATTCATGAGTAATGACTGATAGGTTTAACACATTGCATACTATGGCGCAGCAGCAGCAGTGTCACCTCAGTTTGGCAGTTGATATCAGTACACAGTCGACTACGGGTGGCCGCAAGCACACATCATCACAATTTCAGCAGAAATTGTACGCTATCTAGTTATTATTATTATATCACTTTTGTCCACCCCTACTCCTCCCAGAGTTTTTGCACTAGATGGACAAAAAAGGTGTCAAAATGTGCGTCCCGAACTCTATTTAGTTGGCATTGTTTTGTAGAAGGTTTCGTTATGTAGTTTACGAAATATTAACGATAATGTCGCTAATTAATCCCCATTGAAATACATTGACGGAATCTTCAAAACTAGAGTGTGAGAGCCCATTCAGCAGAAAATGTAGAGAACATTTGTAAACTGCTACTGCTGCCTGAGTTTCAACTCTTTACACACAAATGGCATATCAAAACGTTCATCTATTTGTGCTGTCACTCAAAATGTTAAAATATAAGCTGTAACATATATATTTATTTCGTTATGTCCTTTTGTTTCCAACTTGCGCCTCCCCATAGACATCCATAGAAACGGTGATTTTCTCCACTCTAATTTGAAAGCGATTTTTGGTGTTTTTTTGTTCGTTTGTAAATTGTGATAGCGCCTACATTTCCGGGGTTACAGATACATGTTATACACCAAAATGTCCGCCTGGTTCTTAGGATTCTCATGATGTAATTGTTTAAACTGTGTGAGTAAAACTCTGGTTAGTAGAGCTAAAAGTATACGACCATGTCTGAATCTTTTGAAATGATAGACAGTGAAGCAGCATTTTCTGGTTGTTGATTGGCTAAATAGTAGGAACATTCTGGAAGGGGCGGGGGGAAGGAGGCAGCGCGCTCTGATATCGATGAGAACAGCTGGTCCTCCTTACAAAGGCATAGCTGCCAGGCAACAGCCACAGACACTGCAATCAACAGCCACAGACATATCCTGCTGCGATTTTTTGTGTTTTTTGTTCGTTTGTAAATTGTGATAGCGCCTACATTTCTGGGGTTACAGATACATGTTATACACCAAAATGTCCGCCTGGTTCTTAGGATTCTCATGATGTAATTGTTTAAACTGTGTGAGTAAAACTCTGGTTAGTAGAGCTAAAAGTATACGACCATGTCTGAATCCCATTCGTTTGATACAGACACTAAACAGGAGGAACATTCTGGAAGGGGCGGGGGGGAGGAGGCAGCGCGCTCTGATATCGATGAGAACAGGTGTTCCTCCTGACAAAGGCATAGTTGCCTGGCCACAGGCAAATACACTGCCAGGCAACAGCCACATACATATGCCTGCTGCAATCAATGAATGAATGAATGAATGGGTAAGTTGTTTCTCTTGGTCTGTGTTTACATGTGAGCATGTTAGCTAGTTTTAGCGCGCTAGCTAGCGTTAGCGCGCTAGCTGGCGTTAGCATGTTAGCTAACGTTAGCGCGCTAGCTAGCGTTAGCATGTTAGCTAGCGTTAGCGCGCTAGCTAGCGTTAGCTACTACTTTAAGTGTATGCATACATTCAGACAGCCTGCAGCAATGAATGGATAGGTAAGTTCTTTCTCTGGGTCTCTGTTTACACGTTAGCATGTTAGCTAGCGTTAGCGCGCTAGCTAGCGTTAGCATGTTAGCTAGCGTTAGCATGTTAGCTAGCGTTAGCTACTACTGTAGTAATGAGTAATGACTGATAGGTTTAATACATTGTATACTATGGTGCTTGCAGCAGTAGTGTGTAGTCATGTGTAATGACTGATATGTTTAACACATTGTATACTATGGTGGTTTAACACATTGTATACTATGGTGCATGTAGCAGCAGTGTGTATTCATGTGTAATGACTGATAGGTTTAACACATTGTATACTATTGTGCATGCAGCAGCAGTATGTATTCATGAGTAATGACTGATAGGTTTAACACATTGTATACTATGGTGCTTGCAGCAGTAGTGTGTATTCATGATTAATGACTGATAGGTTCAACACATTGCATACTATGGTGCTTGCAGCAGTAGTGTGTATTCATGAGTAATGACTGATAGGTTTAACACATTGTATACTATTGTGCATGCAGCAGCAATGTGTATTCATGAGTATTGACTGATAGGTTTAACACATCACATACTATGGTGCTTGCAGCAGTAGTGTGTATTCATGAGTAATGACTGATAGGTTTAACACATTGTATACTATTGTGCATGCAGCAGCAGTGTGTATTCATGAGTATTGACTGTTAGGTTTAACACATCACATACTATGGTGCTTGCAGCAGTAGTGTGTATTCATGAGTAATGACTGATAGGTTTAACACATTGCATACTATGGCGCAGCAGCAGCAGTGTCACCTCAGTCTGGCAGTTGATATCAGTACACAGTCGACTACGGGTGGCCGCAAGCACACATCATCACAATTTCAGCAGAAATTGTACGCTATCTAGTTATGTGTGCTTGACTATGGTCAAGGACACATATTGTAATCTCACATATATATTATTATTAGTATTATTATGTGTGCTTGACTATGGTCAAGGACACATATTGTAATCTCACATATATATTATTATGTGTGCTTGACTATGGTCAAGGACACATATTGTAATCTCACATATATATTATTATTATTATTATTATATCACTTTTGTCCACCCCTACTCCTCCCACAGTTTTTGCACTAGATGGACAAAAAAGGTGTCAAAATGTGCGTCCCGAACTCTATTTAGTTGGCATTGTTTTGTAGAAGGTTTCGTTATGTAGTTTACGAAATATTAACGATAATGTCGCTAATTAATTCCCATTGAAATACATTGACGGAATCTTCAAAACTAGAGTGTGAGAGCCCATTCAGCAGAAAATGTAGAGAACATTTGTAAACTGCTCCTGCTGCCTGAGTTTCAACCCTTTACACACAAATGGCATATCAAAACGTTCATCTATTTGTGCTGTCACTCAAAATGTTCAAATATAAGCTGTAACATATATATTTATTTCGTTATGTCCTTTTGTTTCCAACTTGCGCCTCCCCATAGACATCCATAGAAACGGTGATTTTCTCCACTCTAATTTGAAAGCGATTTTTGGTGTTTTTTTGTTCGTTTGTAAATTGTGATAGCGCCTACATTTCCGGGGTTACAGATACATGTTATACATCAAAATGTCCGCCTGGTTCTTAGGATTCTCATGATGTAATTGTTTAAACTGTGTGAGTAAAACTCTGGTTAGTAGAGCTAAAAGTATACGACCATGTCTGAATCTTTTGAAATGATAGACAGTGAAGCAGCATTTTCTGGTTGTTGATTGGCTAAATAGTAGGGACATTCTGGAAGGGGTGGGGGGGAGGAGGCAGCGTGCTCTGATATCGATGAGAACAGCTGGTCCTCCTGACAAAGGCATGGCTGGCAGGCAACAGCCACAGACACTGTAATCAACAGCCACAGACATATCCTGCAGCAAAGAAAGAATGAATTAATGAATGAATGGGTAAGTTCTTTCTCTGGGTCTCTGTTTACACGTTAGCATGTTAGCTAGCGTTAGCGCGCTAGCTATCGTTAGCATGTTAGCTAGCGTTAGCTCGCTAGCTAGCGTTAGCTACTACTGTAAGTTTATGCAAACATTCAGACAGCCTGCAGCAATGAATGGATGGGTAACTTCTTTCTCTGGGTCTCTGTTTACACGTTAGCATGTTAGCTAGCGTTAGCGCGCTAGCTATCGTTAGCATGTTAGCTAGCGTTAGCGCGCTAGCTAGCGTTAGCTACTACTGTAGTAATGAGTAATGACTGATAGGTTTAACACATTGTATACTATGGTGCAGTAGTGTGTATTCATGAGTAATGACTGATAGGTTTAACACATTACATACTATGGTGCATATAGCAGCAGTGTGTATTCATGAGTAATGCCTGATAGGTTTAACCCATTGTATACTGTGGTGCATGTAGCAGCAGTGTGTATTCATGAGTAATGACTGATAGGTTTAACACATTGTATACTATTGTGCATGCAGCAGTAGTGTGTATTCATGAGTAATGACTGATAGGTTTAACACATTGCATACTATGGCGCAGCAGCAGCAGTGTCACCTCAGTCTGGCAGTTGACATCAGTACACAGTCGACTACGGGTGGCCGCAAGCACACATCATCACAATTTCTGCAGAAATTGTAATCTAGTTATGTGTGCTTGACTATGGTCAAGGACACATATTGTAATCTCACATATATATTATTATTATTATTATTATTATTATTATTATTATATCAATTTTGTCCCCGCCTACTCCTCCCACAGTTTTTGCACTAGATGGACAAAAAGGTGTCAAAATGTGCGTCCCGAACTCTATTTAGTTGGCATTGTTTTGTAGAAGGTTTCGTTATGTAGTTTACGAAATATTAACGATAATGTCGCTAATTAATCCCCATTGAAATACATTGACGGAATCTTCAAAACTAGAGTGTGAGAGCCCATTCAGCAGAAAATGTAGAGAACATTTGTAAACTGCTACTGCTGCCTGAGTTTCAACCTTTACACACAAATGGCATATCAAAACGTTCATCTATTTGTGCTGTCACTCAAAATGTTCAAATATAAGCTGTAACATATATATTTATTTCGTTATGTCCTTTTGTTTCCAACTTGCGCCTCCCCATAGACATCCATAGAAACGGTGATTTTCTCCACTCTAATTTGAAAGCGATTTTTGGTGTTTTTTTGTTCGTTTGTAAATTGTGATAGCGCCTACATTTCTGGGGTTACAGATACATGTTATACATCAAAATGACCGCCTGGTTCTTGGATTCTCATGATGTAATTGTTTAAACTGTGTGAGTAAAACCCTGGTTAGTAGAGCTAAAAGTATACGACCATGTCTGAATCTTTTGAAATGATAGACAGTGAAGCAGCATTTTCTGGTTGTTGATTGGCTAAATAGTAGGAACATTCTGGAAGGGGTGGGGGGAGGAGGCAGCGCGCTGATATCGATGAGAACAGCTGGTCCTCCTGACAAAGGCATGGCTGGCAGGCAACAGCCACAGACACTGCAATGAACAGCCACAGACATATCCTGCA
>CM055736.1:8169255-8259706 GCA_029465975.1 Dallia pectoralis
ACAGTCGACTACGGGTGGCCGCAAGCACACATCATCACAATTTCTGCAGAAATTGTACGCTATCTAGTTATTATTATTATTATTATATCACTTTTGTCCACCCCTACTCCTCCCAGAGTTTTTGCACTAGATGGACAAAAAAGGTGTCAAAATGTGCGTCCCGAACTCTATTTAGTTGGCATTGTTTTGTAGAAGGTTTCGTTATGTAGTTTACGAAATATTAACAATAATGTCGCTAATTAATTCCCATTGAAATACATTGACGGAATCTTCAAAACTAGAGTGTGAGAGCCCATTCAGCAGAAAATGTAGAGAACATTTGTAAACTGCTACTGCTGCCTGAGTTTCAACCCTTTACACACAAATGGCATATCAAAACGTTCATCTATTTGTGCTGTCACTCAAAATGTTCAAATATAAGCTGTAACATATATATTTATTTCGTTATGTCCTTTTGTTTCCAACTTGCGCCTCCCCATAGACATCCATAGAAACAGTGATTTTCTCCACTCTAATTTGAAAGCGATTTTTGTTTTTTTTCTGTTCGTTTGTAAATTGTGATAGCGCCTACATTTCCGGGGTTACAGATACATGTTATACATCAAAATGTCCGCCTGGGTCTTAGGATTCTCATGATGTAATTGTTTAAACTGTGTGAGTAAAACTCTGGTTAGTAGAGCTAAAAGTATACGACCATGTCTGAATCCCATTCGTTTGACACAGACACTAAACAGGAGGAACATTCTGGAAGGGGCGGGGGGGGAGGAGGCAGCGCGCTCTGATATCGATGAGAACAGGTGTTCCTCCTGACAAAGGCATAGTTGCCTGGCCACAGCCAAATACACCGCCAGGCAACAGCCACAGACATATGCCTGCAGCAATGAAAGAATGAATGAATTGGTAAGTTGTTTCTCTTGGTCTGTGTTTACATGTGAGCTATTTTAGCGTTAGCTAGCGTTAGCGCGCTAGCTGGCGTTAGCATGTTAGCTAGCGTTAGCGCGCTAGCTAGCTAGCATGTTAGCTAGCGCGCTAGCTAGCGTTAGCTACTACTTTAAGTGTATGCATACATTCAGACAGCCTGCAGCCATGAATGGATAGGTAAGTTCTTTCTCTGGGTCTCTGTTTACACGTTAGCATGTTAGCTAGCGTTAGCGCGCTAGCTAGCGTTAGCATGTTAGCTAGCGTTAGCATGTTAGCTAGCGTTAGCGCGCTAGCTAGCGTTAGCTACTACTGTAGTAATGAGTAATGACTGATAGGTTTAACACATTGTATACTATGGTGCTTGCAGCAGTAGTGTGTAGTCATGAGCAATGACTGATAGGTTTAACACATTGGATACTATCTTGCATGCAGCAGCAGTGTGTATTCATGAGTATTGACTGATAGGTTTAACCCATTGCATACTATGGTGCATGTTGCAGCAGTGTGTATTCATGAGTAATGACTGATAGGTTTAACACATTGTATACTATGGTGGTTTAACACATTGTATACTATGGTGCATGTAGCAGCAGTGGGTATTCATGTGTAATGACTGATATGTTTAACACATTGTATACTATGGTGCTTACAGCAGTGTGTATTCATGAGTAAGGACTGATAGGTTTAACACATTGTATACTATTGTGCATGCAGCAGCAGTGTGTATTCATGAGTAATGACTGATAGGTTTAACACATTGTATACTATGGTGCTTGCAGCAGTAGTGTGTAGTCATGAGCAATGACTGATAGGTTTAACACATTGCATACTATCTTGCATGCAGCAGCAGTGTGTATTCATGAGTATTGACTGATAGGTTTAACACATTTGTATACTATGGTGGTTTAACACATTGTATACTATGGTGCATGTAGCAGCAGTGTGTATTCATGTGTAATGACTGATATGTTTAACACATTGTATACTATGGTGCATGCAGCAGTAGTGTGTATTCATGAGTAATGACTGATAGGTTTAACACATTGCATACTCTGGTGCATTCAGCACCAGTGTGTATTCATGAGTAATGACTGATAGGTTTAACACATTTGTATACTATTGTGCATGCAGCAGCAGTGTGTATTCATGAGTAATGACTGATAGGTTTAACACATTGTATACTATGGTGCTTGCAGCAGTAGTGTGTATTCATGATTAATGACTGATAGGTTCAACACATTGCATACTATGGTGCTTGCAGCAGTAGTGTGTATTCATGAGTAATGACAGATAGGTTTAACACATTGTATACTATTGTGCATGCAGCAGCAGTGTGTATTCATGAGTATTGACTGATAGGTTTAACACATTGCATACTATGGCGCAGCAGCAGCAGTGTCACCTCAGTCTGGCAGTTGATATCAGTACACAGTCGACTACGGGTGGCCGCAAGCACACATCATCACAATTTCAGCAGAAATTGTACGCTATCTAGTTGCAGTTAAATTATTAAAATGAACACACAGTCTTGTATTAAAAAATGAAGAGATGATTAAGGGACAAAGAGAGAGATACAAAGAGAATCTGTTTACTGAGACGGACCAAGCCAAGGGGTTTGATAAGACAATAACTGGAACAGGAAGTTGATGAAACCACAGAAACTGTGGTTCAGCTCATGACATTTCAAATGGTTTTACTAGATCAAAGTGTAAAAACACTTGCTTGTTACAATAACCACTGGACTACCATTCAAATGTAGAGAAAAACTGTTTTTGTTACACAATCAATAAAAAGCATGTCTTGTGAAGATCTACTAAGATGCAACAATTCTTGTATTAGGCCTTTTACACGACATGACAATCCTGCCATGCCAATATGTGACAGGAAGAGAATCAAACACATGAAAACCATGTAGGGGATGTGTTAATTACCGTTCCATTCTGTTTAAAGCATAAAAAACATCTTCCCCAATTAAAGTGGCATCAGCCACCTGTGTTAGACATTTAGATCTGTACTTCCTCCCTCACTTGAATGGTCAAGAACAAGCAGATACCTATAAATAATTATAATAAATATCATGATATATTTATCCTGTCAAATTTTAGATATTCTTACTAATGTTTTAAAAAAAATTGGGGCGTAGAATACAATGTGCAATATGTTCTGTAGGCTTCATTTACCAACGTAAAATACATTTACATGTAAACCAACTATCCACCAACTATCTACCAACTATCCACCAAACATCTATTAGCTGTATAAAAGTAGCAGGCTGATAGGACTTATTTTTGTACTTTTTGTGTTATTCTCACCTCCTTCAGGTTGGTTTGAGTTGATTATGCACACCTGGTTGGAGTTTGCTAATTAGCGGGGGCCGGGGCTACTTAAGTCACTCGGTGTGGTTGCACTGGGCTTATCATTATTTCAATGTCACGTTGCAGTAGGGGTGATTGTTTGGTGCTTAAGTATCTGATGCCACTGTTAGATGTTATTTGTAAGTCGCTTGTATGCACAGATTTATTTACATCACAGTGTTTAGTTTGATGTTTGATGTTTTCGTGTTTAATTTACGCTTGGTTTAATAAATACCACAAACGTTCTTCCCGCTCTTTACCCTAGTCTGTGACACCTGCATGTATTTGAAACTAATTTCCTGTGTGGGTCTTAACACTAATGTTTTACTGTTAATTCTGACTGCCCATTTGGGTAAACTGTTTGCCTCAACCATCAACTAGTCATGTCCATTAAAATACATAACTTGAAATAAGTTTTTACACAAACACAATCTGACAAAAACTGTAAAAAAAGAGAAAGAAAGAAATATAATTTTTTTTTGGGAGCAAACTGAAACAGGAAATTGATGAAACCATAACTAACACTAAATGGATATAGAAGTACCATGGAAATATATTTCAGTCATGTGACCAGACTACACTTTTAAAATATGTTTATATGTAGCTACAATTGTATAATTGAGCTGGGATACATAACATGTCTTAACTGTCCCCTAGAATTATTTAATACCACAGTGTAATATCCTGTTCTGACTTCTAAGTTCTGCAAAATCATAACCCAATTAGAGATGGTGATTTTCACACCTTTCTCCGAAACCTTTTACCGCCATCTACGGGCAGGCTTTGACGTTCGTTGTCCCCGGTCTTCTAGCTCCACCGGTCATCCCATCGTTGTCTCGTCATTACGCACACCTGGTGTCCATCCCCTCATTAGTAAGAGTATGTAGGTTCCCTGTGTTTGATCATGTCTTTGTTTGGAATTGTTAAATTGTACGTGTTGTGTATGGACGCCTTTTGTTGTTATTAAAATTACTAGTGAGTACTCAGTTATTTTTGCTTGCTCTGTGTGTATAAAATTACCACCTGAACAGCTGTCGGTCCATTGTCTGGCTTCGTCCTTCCTACGCACCTGACACAAACCAAGACACCGATAAAGAATAAAAAGCGGGCGACAGTATGTTGGACTTACAAAGTAGTTCACCCCATACTGGCTGCAGATGTCCTGGGGAAAGAAGAGGTTTGAAGAAACAGAGAATAAGATGCCCTAACACACAAAGAAAATGTAAATGTGTTGCTTGTTGCTGTGTGTGTGTGTATCTGTGTGGTCCTGCACCTGACTTACCTGTATTGGGCCTCTGTTTGCAGATCTACTCCAGGAGCAAACATTATTATTCCAGCTACATCCAGCTGTCTTACACTGAGAACACCTGAGAGACACAGAGATAAACTAAATAAAGGCTGTTCATAAGTCTGACTCATAGCAGACTGACTAGACACACTGCATAGTCTGGGTATTGTGGCAATAATAATGCAATAATATATAAATATATATATTAAATATAGACAAAACCAGTGGGATTCCTTATTGCGTTTAACGGATGGGAGGAACTGTTCCAGTTGAACCAAACCTGGAATGCAAATATCCAGTTCAAATTGATCTTCCATCAGTTGGTTTAAGTGGAAAAAACAGGGGTTGGTGTTCATGTGTGTGATTATCACAGTGCCCTTTAGAAGCAATTACGTAGAAGCAAGACCTCTACCACTGTAGATGAACAAATGAATAGGAGAGGATCCCAGTCCTGGTTCCTATTGACTAACAAGTGGAAATACATCAGTGACAAAAAAGGTCTCGTTTAGGACTGCAGATGTCTTTTCCAGATGCCTTTTCCATGTACTCAATTAACTTACTCATTAAAGATGGGTTCCATGACAAATCAATCAGTCACGACTGAACCACCAATCATGCGAAACAGAAATTAGAAAGTTATGCACAAGACAAGACTGATAACAAGAGGTGGAAAAAAGATCTACATTGCACACACAGCATAGACGACTAGAAGGGTGAGGCCAAAAGATAAAATGGAAACAAGCGTAGACACTAATACATGGTGATTAAAAGTTTAAATGAAATTCAGACAGAGCTGCCTTTCCTCTGATGCGTCTCCCTCCCAAAGTGCAAAGAGTATTGAAATGACTCCAAAAACTTTCAGAGTACACGGACATATCACTACACTTGTCATCAAACAGCTTGTGCCATCAAACACCTGCAATAAATCCAGATGGATGAGCCTGTCTTGTTCATCCCAGGTTCTTCAGGTCCATGTCACCACACTCCTCTGCACACCGCACTAACTTCCACTTATATCTTGCATCCACAACAAGACAATGGTGCTCTCCTTAGTATCTTTTTTAGATGGATCCTTGGCTGTTTTCTGCAGATGTTTGTCATATTGTGTTTGTTAAATCAGTGTTTTGTGACAATTCTCAAATTGTCTTTTCAAGAAATGTGATCTTAAACATTAAGGAAACAATTCCTGTGGATTAATCAACAGATTTTCTCGTAACATCCATGAAATTGCTGAGTTTTTCTGGTAAAGCTACGCCTGCAGTCCTCAAGACGCGAAATATCACAGGACATGATCAATAAATCAATCCAATTTATTTTATAAAGCCCTTTTTACAACAAGGTGTCACCAAGTGCTTTTACAATCACCCAGCCTGAACCCGACAGAGCACACATCAACAAGTTGATACACATAATGACATTAGACCCGTCGCCTTGACCTCTGTGGTTATGAAGTCAAGTGAGCGCCTGGTGCTGTCCCACCTCGAGACCATCACTGACCCATTACTAAACCTACTGCAGTTTGCCTACAGACTCAACAGGTCTGTGGATGGTGCTGTCAACATGGCTCTCCACTTCTGTAGAACAATATGACATCAAACTGCCGTCTCTATGTGACCTACACACCTCCAGGACTCTGAAGGCCGATCCCTCTCATCCTGGAAATGGACTATTCAGAACTCTGGCAGAAGGTTGAGGTCTATCAGGGAAAAAACCTCTCTCCACAAGAACAGTTTCTTTCCTGGAGCAGAAGGCTTCAGGGACATGACCCCGGAACCAAACTGACCATAGCCTGCTCCCCACATTCACTCAGAACTCCCACTGGACATTTGCACCTCACATATTTTTTTAAATTGATTGCAGTTCATTGTTCATATCTGATTATTACCTGTGCATAAATTGCCCATTTTCTGTAACTGGGACATTCTACCAAAAACGTACATCATCTGTCCTTGACTTGCCTCAGTGAATTAGAAGTATTTAATCCAAAAAATGTATAAAACTAACTAGATAATTGAATTATGTGAGTTGTTCTATGAATGAATATGTATGCATTAGGTTCTCAGATGTGTTTATCTTTATTAAAAACACTTTTATATATTACAAAACCAGAAAAATTGCCTGATAGGATCAGCCAAATTGGAACTACGGTAGATGTTGCATATATTTGTTATGCAAAAATGGAAATTAGTAAAAAAAAAACTATTATTAATAAGTTTAAGTTGCTATCATTCACATCAAATGATTACAAACATGAAAATACACATGCATTCTACAAATAAATACTATTTTACAACTGTTCCCATGTTTTCAGTCAGTCCTGTCACGTTTAAATAGACATTACATAAAATATGCATAATACTCTTTTAAGGGTATGATTCAGAGGAAGTGACATCATTTGACCAAGGTGAAGCTGACACTGGTCAAGGGTAAGTCCTGTCATTGAATTGTATAATTTTAAGCTTGTTTTTGTATGTCCTTTTTTATGAGGACAGCTAAAGGTTCAGGCCCCGCCACTGTAAAATACCCCAGAACATAATTACATTTTTTTCAATCCAAAATATGTATAAAATGTTTACTGATATCCCTTCCTTGCAACTTTTACGCTAGCATTATAGCATGTTGATCAATGGCAGTTGACCGCCCTGTGACAGGGCCTGACAAATGAATGGCCTCATTTGTTGTTATCACCTTTATTGCATCTAATATGTTTTCAACGTATGCCATAGTAAAACTTTTTTGGACTAAATAGACATTACACTGTAAATCAGCCTTTTATGATGTGCAGTTTTATGCCCATAGACAATTATTTTGAATTAGGTCCCCCTTTTACCTAGGCCACTGCTTTTGTGGTTGCACTATGTATATTAATATTAATGAATATAAATAATAATTGTAGTTTATATAAGCTTTGAGTAATTATGAGTTTTATATTTCAACTCATACAGATTGTAGATTGTAGTTGGCTCCAGTTAGTGCAGCTGAGAGACAAAGGCATGTTTTTATATTGAAATAAAATTAAATAATTGTTTTGAAATGAAATGGAATATGTTTTTATATTGAAATAAAATGAAATATGTTTTATGATTTAAAAAGACATTTGGACTATCAGTTGTGAATCATAGCCTATTCTAATGAATTGGGATCCTTATGATGCCTTTGGCTCCATTTTTCAATATAGTCTAATATTAGATTAAAATTACAATTGAAATATTATTGGTCCTACATAGGAATTCTTACCAAAACTTAAATAAAGAAGACAAAACATAACTTTCTGCATCAGCAAAATCCATTAAGTCAGTCCTGTCACAGCATTGTCAGTCCTGTCACGCGATGGTCAGTCCTGTCACAGGAAATTATAATATAAAAAAGACTGTTTTAGAGAATTATGGAAGAATAAATCTATTTATGTGCTGTGTAGATAAAGGTGGGGCTATATATCCACCACTATGTTTTTGTTAAAATCTCCTATGTACAGCTAGTGTTTTTACGACTATATGTGTGCCTGGAGGGTATTCTTTGCTTACCATACACTACAGTTGACTAAAAAGTTGTTTAGGTTTCTTATAGGAATTACAAAATCATGTTAGATACAATCAGGGACATGTGACCAATAAGTACATGCTATTTAGAAGAAAACAAATCATTAGGAAATCATTCTAACATGTTAGAGATATAATGCATGTAAAAATCTATTTTAATCAATAATAAAAACATGCTGAGATGGCATAGTATGTGTTTCTCATAGTTTAACATGTCCTGCATATGACTCTATGTTCAGATTCAAAAATATCATAAATTTCCGCCCAAGATTTTTAGAAGTGAGAAACTGCTGAAACCATGCCTTTGTAAAGACAATCTCAAAACATTTTCCCCAAACCCCCAAAAAAAAATTCTAAGGAAACACAGATTTACGAGAGAAATACTTTTTTTGCATTCCGAAAGTGCCTGAAAAGACTACCAGAGCATTCTTAGCTGTTGTTCTAAAAAACAACAAATTTCATGTTCAGTATTGTAAAAGGACCAGCCACTACAGACACAATACAACTGTATAAAGGGACTGTAGCAAAGCATATCAGATTAGTGATTTCTGACTTACAGTACAGAGGTAGGTGGTCCAGTGATGTCTGAGCAGTTAGTTACCATTAGTTTCTCAGAAAAGGACACTCTCTCAACCCGTATCTTCACATTGATATCCAGACCTAAGTAGAAAAACGCAGGGAACCAACATCTGAGCACAACAATACAATTTACTTAAATCACTGTAATGTTGAGGAATTGATAAATCTACAGCAGTTTAAGAAGGTAAAAGGTCACTAACCCTTAGCAGGAAGTTCACCACTGGAGAATTGGCAGAAGCACCATGGAAACACAGGGGCGGGGCTTGTCGTGTCACACAGATTTCTGGCAAAGTTACATTCAAAGACAGGACTCTCTGTCCTAATGACTCTCATGTTGACCTCAACAGTAAGTGTGATCTTCTCACCACTGATGCTTTTCTCCACCTGGTAAGACACTAGTCTCTGCTGGTGGTGGTCATCAGGGATGGAGAGCCAATTTGAAGCCTGATCACAGTCATCCAAAAATGAACATCTGAAAGGGTCACAATTGTCAGGTTTAAGGAAAAAACATTTGGTAGGTTAAGAGTAAGTCAGTTCTGGTAGAATACAGCATGTACTCTGAAGTGGCAAGTTGTCTTCTCTGCGGGTTATAGAGGAAATGCTCTTTGAGATTCATTTTGTACCACTTAAATATCTCAAGAATGTAAAGATTGAACCATTGTTGACAGATATGATATGGTGGGAAAAACAATAACCTGAGACAACAATTCAAGAACATTTAACTCTGTAAAAAGTACATTTTAGAAAGAATATGTAGATATTAATATAAATCTCAGTTAGTTATAAGAGTTTGTGGATGTCATTGTTGACTGACCTTGACTCAGTTACACACCAGCCACAGTAGGGGTCTTGACCAGACCAGCACTCCTTGAAACTTTTGTGTCCACTGCACTGAGCCACAGGGACACATATCATCTAGGAGACACACACACACACTTTAGTGCACTGTAGTAGTCTATTATGCTGGTTGTACAGTATGGTTGCCTACGTATAGAATAACCTACTTGGTTCCTCACAACCATGTATACATGTTGGCAGTCCACTGGATCCAGATACATCTTGGGAAACAGGTGGTTGTCATCAACTGACTTGTAGAGCACTCTGGGACAGGCAACTTGGTAGTATTTATCCACAGCAAGCTGACATGAGATGGAGTTAAATATGTCAGTTTACATGACAATATGATTATGCCTTTGATGATGAAACATTTGCTGGAATACCTTTTCAGATTGTTCCATGTGCAAAACACATCAGGAAAGAGATTACCGTGCAGAGTTACTATTATTTGGTTAAAGAGGCATCCGTGTGTTTTAGGGTGGAAACATTGTTATGAACCGAGTCTGTACACATATTTGTGTGCACCTGAGAGATCTGTTAACCTCCTACCTTAATAAGTTGTCCGTCTTCTGTCCCAATGAAGAAAACTATCCAGGAGTTCTGTCTCTGTACCAACACGGATGTCATGGAGCTGTACTTAAACAGCACCATCAGTGGTTCCAGAACCAGAAGTTTCTTTATAGTCTTTAACAAAAAAGCAAATATCTGTGCTCATTATACACAAAGACAATCTCAACCTATTTTCAAATCAAATATTGTGGGCAATTACTTTGTTATAGTGTTGTATACTCACTAACCGGTTTGAATTTTCCGATGAACCAAAAGTCTGGGTCTGTGGCTGGTTGTGGACTGATGTCATAGATGGCCAGCACGGTGTTGACGGGGTTGAGAGTGTTACCTCCTGTGAAAACACCGGCCCAGAGCACCTTCCCTGTGGGTACAGTGGTGTCTGGAATCACAGAGGACGACAGGAGCCGCCGGCGCTCCATGTCATCACAGCACCTAAGTGTGGCACCTTTGAGGGACCCCAAAGTCTTTGATTTATCGCTTTTGCTCAAAAACCAAATAAGTCGAACTTTATTCTCGTCAAGTATGTTCATGAACAAGTAGATGTATGAAGAAATCTGAAAGCCGTCCACAAAATCAATCAACTTGATGTTTTTGTTCTGAACATATGGATTCGTACCCTGATCTAAATGTGAAAACAGTCCCCCTGTATCTCCATCTTGTGTATTCCGTAGAACAAGGAATAGATCCTCATCCACACATCCTGTTGGGACCATCAACTTTCCTGCCATAATGTAAGACTTCATCTCCACATCAACAATGAAGGCAATTGTCGAATATGTAAGATTTAAAGATCCCACATCAATGTCCTCAAAATGCACAGATGTAGAAATGTTGTTGAGGTCCAGTATTTCACAAAAGCCGCATGTCTTGATTCCACAAGTAATCAGGGTCTGGTTTTTAATGAATGGCTGTAAAATGTTTATCCTAAATGGATCCCTTTCTGTGGTATTAAATACATTAATATCCCTCATTGTAACATTGGTAAAGTTATGGTTCAGTTGGTATAATCGGTAATCCGTGACAACATAAACAAATTTGTCACCAACCGCAAAGTCTCGTACGTCTCCATCAAAGGTCTCAGTGTCCAGTCCCCAAACCCAGTCCATGCAGACGAGGAAAAAACTAAAGAAAACAGCCCTCATCTCGTAGGTAAAATACTCAGCTCAACACCAGGGAGAGCGCATGGTAACCTTGTCTCCAATGTCAGCAGGATGTTTGAACATAGGTTGTAGCGCTACTACAGTGTAGGTCAGTTCTCTTGCGGTTTGTATTCTGAAACTCAGACCTTGAATTTGTCGACACGCAGTTCATTTCAGCAACCACATGCTGTGTAACGTTGTCTAAAAGTTTCAGAAAGTCACCTATAAAAAACACGCTAGTGTCTTTATCAGCATAGGCTTTATTAAGAATTGAAGAATACTTTGATTTCTAAATAAAATTGTTTAATGACAGTGCATTCATACACGTTTCCAAAGGCAAAAAATGTGTAAATATGCATGAAAGATATCTGTATAATAAATGCTATTATCAATCAAAGTGTCTTGCACTTTTTCGTAGTTGCAATTTGAAGATTAACTTTTGTATTTTTTATTGCACATTTATTTAACCGGGTAGGCCAATTGAGAACAAATTCTAATTTCTAACGGCGACCTAATTTCCCAGGGCTCCCTTGTAAAAGCGATTTGACCATCTCAATGGGACATCTCCTGGTAAAATAAAGGATGAATAGAATAAAATAAAAATACAGTTACACAATAAATACACAGAATACAGCCCTGGAGCCACCACTAGAGCCACCACTAGAGCCACCTAGAGCTCTGCCACAGCTATTGCAATGGAGCAACCCCATCCAGCCACCAACCTCCTGGACCCAGAGGCCCCCTATGGGTTTAAGTGAACAGTCCCCGGAACTGCTCAGCAAAGTGCCATTTTTCCAAGTGATCTAAATACCAAACCTGCTAATCCCTAATTCACCACAGCTGGGTTTTATCAAAACAAACTAGCCACCCAAATGGAACTAGCCGTGTGCATCCCACTAGTAGTCTTGTGTGGAACAAAAACCACTTGTGACATACATAAAATTGCCCATTGACCATTACACATTTTAAATAGTTGAACATACAGTGGATATAAAAAGTCTAAACATCCCGGTTATAATGTCAGGTGTTTGTGATGTGAAAAGAGACAACGATAAATCATAAATCAATCGGAACATTTTCCACATTAATGTGACCTATAATGTGAACAATTCAATTGAAAAACAATGATGAGACAAACAGTAGGGTTTTGACAGGGTAATGATGATTTTTCATAGACACTGTGTGTTTATCATAGGAATATGTGGTCTTGGGTGGATTACTCAATTTAGACATAATTGCATTTTTGTTCTGGCTTGTGCCCATTTCTCTAGTGTAACACCCAGTGACTGACCAAATGAAAACTCTCTGTTATGTGGCAACAAATTAAACTAAATGTGACGCACCTCTCTCTGTGACCTTGTGGGATTTTGGGTTTCTGTTGTTTTGTCTGTGTGTTCTTCTCCCCCTGGTGGTGTTGGTCGTCACGACTCCCTGGTTCATTCCCTCACTCACCTGGATCGGATCTGCAATCAACTGGGCTATATAGGAGAGAACCTGACTTCCATTCCATGCTGGATTGTTAAGTCACCTTCGTATGTCAATTTTTGTGCCTCAAAGTTATCTCCATTTTTGCCTGTTACTCGTCGTTGCCTGTTTTTGAACTCACCTTTGCCTGCTCTCTCTCTCTCTCTCCTTGAATTCCCTGCCACTGAACACGTACCTGGAAATTGCACCTGGAACCACAGACTTCACTTACCACCACTCGTCACACCACTCATCCATCCTCGACCCGAAACATTATTCATTTTATTCTCACAAATAAACCTTCTGTTCGCTTCTCACCTGCTTACCGTGTCCAGTTCTGCTTTAGGGTTCGCACCACTCACCGAACCCTGACACTAAAGTTCTGACATATTTCAGATCCTTTTTCAGATCCTCTTGGACTTCCCTGCTGTTGATGATCTAAGTCTGAATCACAACAGTGAAGTTAATATGCAAAACTGAGAGTAAAAGCAGGAAGTGTGCCATCCATCTGTGATGTGATTTGTTAAATCATTTCAATTGACCTACAAAATACAGTCCATTGATGAACAGTTTGAATGAGTGAAAATGCTGGGGTGAGTGGTCCCAAGTTTGTTCTGCAGGTATTGGGCAGGAAGTATTAGTGTTAAAAGAAATAGAGATCCAGGAGATACAATATATTTAATGACTGACCCTGTATTTACTGGCATTGTGGTATTATTACGTTTGATGCATAGTCAGGACACTAGAGGGCGCTACAGGTCTAGGAATAGTCATCCAGTGGACTTTTGCGCTGGTTTAATGATAAAACAGGTTGTTCAGAACATTGTTTTTTGGGGACTGAAGAGATTCAGTGTACTGATGTTGTGATGCAATCATTTTCAATGTAGTGACGTATCCTCATTTAAATGATGCTAACTGACGCGACAGACGTCTTTTTTATTGTGTCGGTTGAGTTAATCGCAACAAATCAATTTACAAGGACTTGTTTTGTAGTTGTCACATGAAACCACAGCCACAAAAGTAAGGAAGCCCATATACCCAATCATCTACCAACCTGATTGATTTTACATGCACGGTTCAGGGACAATCTTCTTGAAGATGTGACGCCCTACAATAAGATTACAGCTTTTCTTAATTCTCAAAACAACAAGTGCAAACATCCAAACTGGTCAGTGGTTCAAAACTGATTTTCACTATTATTATTTTAAAGTCATGCAAATGTTGCACAATTACCAATTGAATAGATTTTGCTGTAATAGTTTTTTTTAGGTAGCAAGTAAATGTCAAGTAAATAATAAACAATGGCAACTGTCTCCTCGAAGAAGAGGAGTAGCGTATAATGATCTGTGGCGGTGCAGTTGTCATTATGAGTTAGAGAGGTGTTCATGTCCATTTCTCCCAGAATAACGTTTTCAAAATGGTGATAATGCAAGATACCTATCACTATTCATTTGTTTTCGTGAAGCAGGTCTTTACCCTGTTTCCTGAATCTACAGGTAACAGTTGCAGAGATACATGTAATTCTAAGCTTGATCTAAGTGATTTGTTACTAACATTCACACTTTTTTCCAGGGCAATCTAGAACTTTAGGAAAGGCTGTGCATCGAAGTAGAGATAGATAAGTACAGTGAAGGAAAAAATGATTTAATCCTAAATGCTGATTTTGAACATTTGCCCATTGACAAGGACATGATCTGTCAATCACTTTAATAGTAGGTTTATTCAAACAGTTAGAGACCAACATTTTGAATAACACATTTCAAATAAGTTATGAATTGATTTGCATCTTTAAGTATTTGATCCCCTGCAAGATTTCTGCATCCCAGGTGTCTTTTATACAGGTAACAAGCTGAGATTAGATGCACTCTCTTAAAGGAAGAGTGGTTGTTACCTGTTCACAGAAGCAATCAATCAATCAGATGCCAAACTCTCCACCATGGCCAAGACCAAGAGCTGACCAAGGATATCAGGGATAAGATTGTAGACCTACACAAGGATGGAATGGGCTACAAGACCATCCCCAAGCAGCTTGGTGAGAAGGTGACAACAGTTGGTGCGATTTTTGGAAATGGAAGAAACCCAAATGGAAGAAACCCAAAATAACTGTCAATCGCCCTCTGTCTGGGGCTCCATGCAATAACCACGAGAACGGTACGGTGCTGGAGGTAATATGCAGGAACTAAGGAATCCCTTATCTGAAATGTTGACAAAACATCAACTAGCATCACAGTGAACTTAATTGATTTGGCAACGCTGAACACACACATGCAGCAATCAACCATTATTACCGTAATGACTCCCATTTTAATATTTATAGTAATCGGTGGATTCCAAATGATGCCTGGTTTCAAAGGGCATCAGCACATCTGACCTATGGCATTATGGGGGGTTATAGAAGATAATTACATTCAGGTATACAGCAGGACACTTTTTCGTTCACCAGAAGGACACAATTAGACACAAAGTTCCATAGTTCAGGGACCAGGAAGGAAGTCCGTTGACAGCCCGGACGAGTCCGACAGAGAGAGAGAAATGAAGATCGCACTCATCCAAACCCAGTGGAGACTGCGTGCTCCTGAGAAGAACTGGTCAACAATTTTGATTCCTTTCTTTGGTTAAATGCTGCAGTGTTTCTCATGTGTCCACGGCACTGGAGAGGGTAAGTATTAATTAACCACTGTCATGATCTTTTCAAATGTTCCCTACATAAAAACACCCCCGAAGATCACTTAGGTGTGTATCTACACAATGAACTGAAATCCTGGCATCGCTGCAGGTTGTTTGTAGCATAATGCCATGGACCCTTTTCAGATGTAAGAAATGTAAGAAATAATATCATGCCTGCATGGGTTACGTGTGAACAAAGGACCTGGAAAGATTAAAAAGACCTTATGAATAAAATGTACACAGTTAATACTGAGATGTAATGTTTTAAATGTACATGATGACTGTAAACAGGTTGCTATGAATATAAAATGCATATTTTTTATTGTTTCTTATTTTTTCCTTTGTAAAGTACATTGAACTGCTTCTTTGTATGAATTGCTGTAGGTCCAGTTATATTACATGTAATTATGGTATACATGCAGTTGCAGTGCTGTACAGTTGATAATAGAGTAGGTCCAGTTATATTACATGTGATTATGGTATACATCCAGTTGCAGTGCTGTACAGTTGATAATAGAGTAGGTCCAGTTATATTACATGTGATTATGGTATACATCCAGTTGCAGTGCTGTACAGTTGGTAAGAGTATGTCCAGTTATATTCCATGTAATTATGGTATACATCCAGTTGCAGTGTTTTACAGTTGGTAAGAGTATGTCCAGTTATAGACAACAAATACTGCACACACACACTAGACATACTAGACTACTAATACAGTACACACACGAGACTACTAATACAGTACACACAATAGACTACTAATACAGTACACACACTAGACTACTAATACAGTACACACACTAGACTACTAATACAGTACACACACACTAGACCACTAATACAGTACACACACACTAGACCACTAATACAGTACACACACTAGACTACTAATACAGCACACACACTAAACTACTAATACAGTACACACACAATAGACTACTAATACAGTACACACACTAGACCACTAATACAGTACACACACACTAGACTACTAATACAGTACACACACACTAGACTACTAATACAGTATACACACACAAGACTACTAATACAGTACACACACTAGACTACTAATACAGTACACGCACTAGACTACTAATACAGTACACGCACTAAACTACTAATACAGTACACGCACTAGACTACTAATACAGCACACGCACTAGACTACTAATACAGTACACACACTAGACTACTAATACAGCACACACACTAGACTACTAATACAGCACACACACTAGACTACTAATACAGCACACGCACTAGACTACTAATACAGCACACGCACTAGACTACTAATACAGTACACGCACTAGACTACTAATACAGCACACGCACTAGACTACTAATACAGCACACGCACTAGACTACTAATACAGTACACGCACTAGACTACTAATACAGCACACGCACTAGACTACTAATACAGTACACGCACTAGACTACTAATACAGTACACGCACTAGACTACTAATACAGTACACGCACTAGACTACTAATACAGTACACGCACTAGACTACTAATACAGCACACACACTAGACTACTAATACAGTACACACACTAGACTACTAATACAGTACACACACAATAGACTACTAATACAGCACACACACTAGACTACTAATACAGTACACGCACTAGACTACTAATACAGTACACGCACTAGACTACTAATACAGCACACGCACTAGACTACTAATACAGTACACGCACTAGACTACTAATACAGCACACGCACTAGACTACTAATACAGCACACGCACTAGACTACTAATACAGTACACGCACTAGACTACTAATACAGTACACGCACTAGACTACTAATACAGCACACGCACTAGACTACTAATACAGTACACGCAATAGACTACTAATACAGTACACGCACTAGACTACTAATACAGTACACGCACTAGACTACTAATACAGTACACGCACTAGACTACTAATACAGCACACACACTAGACTACTAATACAGTACACACACTAGACTACTAATACAGCACACACACAATAGACTACTAATACAGCACACACACTAGACTACTAATACAGTACACACACACTAGACTACTAATACAGTACACACACACTAGACTACTAATACAGTACACACACACTAGACTACTAATACAGTACACACACTAGACTACTAATACAGTACACACACTAGACTACTAATACAGTACACACACACTATACCACTAATACAGTACACACACTAGACCACTAATACAGTACACACACTAGACCACTAATACAGTACACACACACTAGACCACTAATACAGCACACGCACTAGACTACTAATACAGCACACGCACTAGACTACTAATACAGTACACACACACTAGACCACTAATACAGTACACACACTAGACCACTAATACAGTACACACACTAGACTACTAATACAGTACACACACACTAGACTACTAATACAGTACACACACTAGACCACTAATACAGTACACACACTAGACTACTAATACAGTACACACACTAGACTACTAATACAGTACACACACTAGACTACTAATACAGTACACACACTAGACTACTAATACAGTACACACACACTAGACTACTAATACAGTACACACACACTAGACTACTAATACAGTACACACACTAGACTACTAATACAGTACACACACTAGACTACTAATACTGTATCATACAAACTGAACTACTAATACTGTATCATACAAACTGAACTACTAATACTGTATCATACAAACTGAACTACTAATACTGTATCATACAAACTGAACTACTAATACTGTATCATACAAACTGAACTACTAATACTGTATCATACACACTGAACTACTAATACTGTATCATACACACTGAACTACTAATACTGTATCATACAAACTGAACTACTAATACTGTATCATACAAACTGAACTACTAATACTGTATCATACACACTGAACTACTAATACTGTATCATACAAACTGAACTACTAATACTGTATCATACAAACTGAACTACTAATACTGTATCATACAAACTGAACTACTAATACTGTATCATACAAACTGAACTACTAATACTGTATCATACACACTGAACTACTAATACTGTATCATACAAACTGAACTACTAATACTGTATCATACAAACTGAACTACTAATACTGTATCATACAAACTGAACTACTAATACTGTATCATACAAACTGAACTACTAATACTGTATCATACAAACTGAACTACTAATACTGTATCATACAAACTGAACTACTAATACTGTATCATACAAACTGAACTACTAATACTGTATCATACACACTGAACTACTAATACTGTATCATACAAACTGAACTACTAATACTGTATCATACGCACTGAACTACTAATACTGTATCATACAAACTGAACTACTAATACTGTATCATACAAACTGAACTACTAATACTGTATCATACAAACTGAACTACTAATACTGTATCATACAAACTGAACTACTAATACTGTATCATACAAACTGAACTACTAATACTGTATCATACAAACTGAACTACTAATACTGTATCATACAAACTGAACTACTAATACTGTATCATACAAACTGAACTACTAATACTGTATCATACACACTGAACTACTAATACTCTCATCCAGAATTAGGGTCTGTTTTGAAGACTCATGTGATTTGTATGACGCTTACTCGATTATTGAGCCTCAATACCCAGAAAACACAGAGGATTATCAATGCCTGATAATTCTCTCTCTGGAAAGATTACGTTTGTGTATGAGTTTGTGTCTGAGCTGAGACAGGTGGCCTCCACAACAAAACACATTCAACAACATGTGGTAGTCAGACAAAAACGCCTAGTTTAAATCTGACAAAGTATTTTCTGGCATGACCAACAAGTTAGATGTTCTTAATGGTAGGGGCCAGAAGGAGGTCCTCATTTTGGAAGACGGCTACTCCTTTGTTTGCTACAACGATACAATACTGCATATAATCAAAAATAGAGTCCCATGTGTGAATGTTTTCCCGCTTCGCCGATTTTAGGGACTGTGGCGCCTGAATGGATTTAACTGGAAAATGCAGAGTCCAGGAGAACATTTTAAGAGGAAATTCATGATGACATTTTCTTCAAAGTGTTGTGTAGTTTGACTTTGCACTCGTCCGAAGGCAAACACACTTATCAGCAGTCAACTGTACAATACAGTCTGTGTCTCAACTCATTCATACTCGATCGCTAATCTGATGTAAGTTGATCTGAGTCTATTCCTGATACATCAGAACCTTTTCTCCGAAACCAATCGGGATAATAAAACGTAAGTTGGAAATCTGACAAAATCTGAGTAAACATGCCAGATGGATAATATAAGAGACTCTTGGTGAAATATGATGAAAGGGGAAAAACAGAAAAAAAAAACAATCCAGTTTGAACCGATTAACAAAAGAGCCAATCTCCCATGCAATAAATCTACTCTGTTGTCCTCTCGAAAAGGAAGGAAAGATTGAGGGAAGCAGGGAGGAGAGGTTCAACTCAGGTCTGTCATCATAGTGAAGTCTTCTGCAACACACTGAATGTCATGAGCTGTCACATATCCTGGACCTGCTAATCTCAGTTAATCATGTGATTTTGGTATAGATACAGGTCAATTTTCAGAAAACATTTATTTTATTTATTCAATGCCCATTGAGATGATTAAAAATGATGCAAAGCACTGTATAATTATAATGAATTATATGAATAATTAAAAACACAAATTTACTGACACTGCAGGTTGTGTACAGACTATATTACAGATACTGTAGGTTGTGTACACACTAGATTACTGATACTGTAGGTTGTGTACACACTAGATTACTAATACTGTAGGTTGTGTACACACTAGATTACTGATACTGTAGGTTGTGTACACAGTAGATTACTGATACTGTAGGTTGTGTACACACTAGATTACTAATACTGTAGGTTGTGTACACACTAGATTACTGATACTGTAGGTTGTGTAAGCACTAGATTACTAATACTGTAGGTTGTGTACACACTAGATTACTGACACTGCAGGTTGTGTACAGACTATATTACAGATACTGTAGGTTGTGTACACACTAGATTACTGATACTGTAGGTTGTGTACAGACTAGATTCCTGATACTGTAGGTTGTGTACACACTAGATTACTGATACTGTAGGTTGTGTACACACTAGATTACTGATACTGTAGGTTGTGTACACACTAGATTACTGATATTGTAGGTTGTGTACACACTAGATTACTGATACTGTAGGTTGTGTACACACTAGATTACTGATACTGTAGGTTGTGTACACACTAGATTACTAATACTGTAGGTTGTGTACACACTAGATTCCTGATACTGTAGGTTGTGTACACACTAGATTACTAATACTGTAGGTTGTGTACACACTAGATTACTAATTCTGTAGGTTGTGTACACACTAGATTACTGATACTGTAGGTTGTGTACACACTAGATTACTAATACTGTAGGTTGTGTACACACTAGATTACTAATACTGTAGGTTGTGTACACACTAGATTACTGATACTGTAGGTTGTGTACACACTTGATTACTGATACTGTAGGTTGTGTACACACTAGATTACTGATACTGTAGGTTGTGTACACACTAGATTACTAATACTGTAGGTTGTGTACACACTAGATTACTGATACTGTAGGTTGTGTACACACTAGATTACTAATTCTGTAGGTTGTGTACACAGTAGATTACTGATACTGTAGGTTGTGTACACACTAGATTACTGATACTGTAGGTTGTGTACACACTAGATTACTGATACTGTAGGTTGTGTACACACTAGATTACTAATTCTGTAGGTTGTGTACACACTAGATTACTGATACTGTAAGTTGTGTACACACTAGATTACTGATACTGTAGGTTGTGTACACACTAGATTACTAATACTGTAGGTTGTGTACACACTAGATTACTGATACTGTAGGTTGTGTACACACTAGATTACTGATACTGTAGGTTGTGTACACACTAGATTACTAATACTGTAGGTTGTGTACACACTAGATTACTGATACTGTAGGTTGTGTACACAGTAGATTACTGATACTGTAGGTTGTGTACACACTAGATTACTAATTCTGTAGGTTGTGTACACACTAGATTCCTGATACTGTAGGTTGTGTACACACTAGATTACTAATACTGTAGGTTGTGTACACACTAGATTACTGATACTGTAGGTTGTGTACACACTAGATTACTGATACTGTAGGTTGTGTACACACTAGATTACTAATACTGTAGGTTGTGTACACACTAGATTACTAATACTGTAGGTTGTGTACACACTAGATTACTAATACTGTAGGTTGTGTACACACTAGATTACTGATACTGTAGGTTGTGTACACACTAGATTACTGATACTGTAGGTTGTGTACACACTAGATTACTAATTCTGTAGGTTGTGTACACACTAGATTCCTGATACTGTAGGTTGTGTACACACTAGATTACTAATACTGTAGGTTGTGTACACACTAGATTACTAATACTGTAGGTTGTGTACACACTAGATTCCTGATACTGTAGGTTGTGTACACACTAGATTACTAATACTGTAGGTTGTGTACACACTAGATTACTAATTCTGTAGGTTGTGTACACACTAGATTACTGATACTGTAGGTTGTGTACACACTAGATTACTAGATACTGTAGGTTGTGTACACACTAGATTACTGATACTGTAGGTTGTGTACACACTAGATTACTGATACTGTAGGTTGTGTACACACTAGATTACTAATACTGTAGGTTGTGTACACAGATTACTGATACTGTAGGTTGTGTACACAGTAGATTACTGATACTGTAGGTTGTGTACACACTAGATTACTAATTCTGTAGGTTGTGTACACACTAGATTCCTGATACTGTAGGTTGTGTACACACTAGATTACTAATACTGTAGGTTGTGTACACACTAGATTACTGATACTGTAGGTTGTGTACACACTAGATTACTGATACTGTAGGTTGTGTACACACTAGATTACTAATACTGTAGGTTGTGTACACACTTGATTACTGATACTGTAGGTTGTGTACACACTAGATTACTGATACTGTAGGTTGTGTACACACTAGATTACTAATACTGTAGGTTGTGTACACACTAGATTACTGATACTGTAGGTTGTGTACACACTAGATTACTGATACTGTAGGTTGTGTACACACTAGATTACTAATACTGTAGGTTGTGTACACACTAGATTACTGATACTGTAGGTTGTGTACACACTAGATTACTGATACTGTAGGTTGTGTATACACTAGATTACTGATACTGTAGGTTGTGTACACACTAGATTACTAATTCTGTAGGTTGTGTACACACTAGATTCCTGATACTGTAGGTTGTGTACACACTAGATTACTAATACTGTAGGTTGTGTACACACTAGATTAATGATACTGTAGGTTGTGTACACACTAGATTACTAATTCTGTAGGTTGTGTACACACTAGATTACTGATACTGTAGGTTGTGTACACACTAGATTACTAATTCTGTAGGTTGTGTACACACTAGATTACTGATACTGTAGGTTGTGTACACAGTAGATTACTGATACTGTAGGTTGTGTACACACTAGATTACTGATACTGTAGGTTGTGTACACACTAGATTACTAATTCTGTAGGTTGTGTACACACTAGATTACTGATACTGTAAGTTGTGTACACACTAGATTACTGATACTGTAGGTTGTGTACACACTAGATTACTAATACTGTAGGTTGTGTACACACTAGATTACTGATACTGTAGGTTGTGTACACACTAGATTACTAATACTGTAGGTTGTGTACACACTAGATTACTGATACTGTAGGTTGTGTACACACTAGATTACTGATACTGTAGGTTGTGTACACACTAGATTACTAATACTGTAGGTTGTGTACACACTAGATTACTAATACTGTAGGTTGTGTACACACTAGATTACTGATACTGTAGGTTGTGTACACACTTGATTACTGATACTGTAGGTTGTGTACACACTAGATTACTGATACTGTAGGTTGTGTACACACTAGATTACTAATACTGTAGGTTGTGTACACACTAGATTACTGATACTGTAGGTTGTGTACACACTAGATTACTGATACTGTAGGTTGTGTACACACTAGATTACTAATACTGTAGGTTGTGTACACACTAGATTACTGATACTGTAGGTTGTGTACACACTAGATTACTGATACTGTAGGTTGTGTATACACTAGATTACTGATACTGTAGGTTGTGTACACACTAGATTACTAATTCTGTAGGTTGTGTACACACTAGATTCCTGATACTGTAGGTTGTGTACACACTAGATTACTAATACTGTAGGTTGTGTACACACTAGATTACTGATACTGTAGGTTGTGTACACACTAGATTACAAATTCTGTAGGTTGTGTACACACTAGATTACTGATACTGTAGGTTGTGTACACACTAGATTACTAATTCTGTAGGTTGTGTACACACTAGATTACTGATACTGTAGGTTGTGTACACAGTAGATTACTGATACTGTAGGTTGTGTACACACTAGATTACTGATACTGTAGGTTGTGTACACACTAGATTACTAATTCTGTAGGTTGTGTACACACTAGATTACTGATACTGTAGGTTGTGTACACACTAGATTACTGATACTGTAGGTTGTGTACACACTAGATTACTGATACTGTAGGTTGTGTACACACTAGATTACTAATTCTGTAGGTTGTGTACACACTAGATTACTGATACTGTAGGTTGTGTACACACTAGATTACTAATACTGTAGGTTGTGTACACACTAGATTACTGATACTGTAGGTTGTGTACACACTAGATTACTGATATCGTAGGTTGTGTATACACTAGATTACTGATACTGTAGGTTGTGTACACACTAGATTACTAATTCTGTAGGTTGTGTACACACTAGATTCCTGATACTGTAGGTTGTGTACACACTAGATTACTAATTCTGTAGGTTGTGTACACACTAGATTACTGATACTGTAGGTTGTGTACACACTAGATTACTAATTCTGTAGGTTGTGTACACACTAGATTACTGATACTGTAGGTTGTGTACACAGTAGATTACTGATACTGTAGGTTGTGTACACAGATTACTAGATTACTGATTACTGATACTGGTTGTGTACACACTGAGATTTACTGATACTGTAGGTTGTGTACACACTAGATTACTGATACTGTAGGTTGTGTACACACTAGATTACTTACTGTAGGTTGTGTACACACTAGATTACTGATACTGTAGGTTGTGTACACACTAGATTACTGATACTGTAGGTTGTGTACACACTAGATTACTGATACTGTAGGTTGTGTACACAGATTACTAGATTACACACTAGATTACTGTACTGGGTTGTGTACACACTAGATTACTGATACTGTAGGTTGTGTACACACTAGATTACTAATACTGTAGGTTGTGTACACACTAGATTACTAATTACTGTTCTGTAGGTTGTGTACACTGTAGGTTGTGTACTAGATTACTGATACTGTAGGTTGTGTACACACTAGATTACTAATACTGTAGGTTGTGTACACACTAGATTACTGATACTGTAGGTTGTGTACACACTAGATTACTAATTCTGTAGGTTGTGTACACACTAGATTTCTGATACTGTAGGTTGTGTACACACTAGATTACTAATTCTGTAGGTTGTGTACACACTAGATTACTGATACTGTAGGTTGTGTACACAGTAGATTACTGATACTGTAGGTTGTGTACACACTAGATTACTGATACTGTAGGTTGTGTACACACTAGATTACTGATACTGTAGGTTGTGTACACACTAGATTACTGATACTGTAGGTTGTGTACACACTAGATTACTGATACTGTAGGTTGTGTACACACTAGATTACTGATACTGTAGGTTGTGTACACACTAGATTACTAATTCTGTAGGTTGTGTACACACTAGATTACTGATACTGTAGGTTGTGTACACACTAGATTACTGATACTGTAGGTTGTGTACACACTAGATTACTGATACTGTAGGTTGTGTACACACTAGATTACTGATACTGTAGGTTGTGTACACACTAGATTACTGATACTGTAGGTTGTGTACACACTAGATTACTGATACTGTAGGTTGTGTACACACTAGATTACTGATACTGTAGGTTGTGTACACACTAGATTACTGATACTGTAGGTTGTGTACACACTAGATTACTAATACTGTAGGTTGTGTACACACTAGATTACTGATACTGTAGGTTGTGTACACACTAGATTACTGATACTGTAGGTTGTGTACACACTAGATTACTGATACTGTAGGTTGTGTACACACTAGATTACTGATACTGTAGGTTGTGTACACACTAGATTACTGATACTGTAGGTTGTGTACACACTAGATTACTAATTCTGTAGGTTGTGTACACACTAGATTACTGATACTGTAGGTTGTGTACACACTAGATTACTGATAATGTAGGTTGTGTACACACTAGATTACTGATACTGTAGGTTGTGTACACACTAGATTACTGATACTGTAGGTTGTGTACACACTAGATTACTGATACTGTAGGTTGTGTACACACTAGATTACTGATACTGTAGGTTGTGTACACACTAGATTACTGATACTGTAGGTTGTGTACACACTAGATTACTGATACTGTAGGTTGTGTACACACTAGATTACTAATTCTGTAGGTTGTGTACACACTAGATTACTGATACTGTAGGTTGTGTACACACTAGATTACTGATAATGTAGGTTGTGTACACACTAGATTACTGATACTGTAGGTTGTGTACACACTAGATTACTGATACTGTAGGTTGTGTACACACTAGATTACTGATACTGTAGGTTGTGTACACACTAGATTACTGATACTGTAGGTTGTGTACACACTAGATTACTGATACTGTAGGTTGTGTACACACTAGATTACTAATACTGTAGGTTGTGTACGCACTAGATTACTGATACTGTAGGTTGTGTACACACTTGATTACTGATACTGTAGGTTGTGTACACACTAGATTACTGATACTGTAGGTTGTGTACACACTAGATTACTGATACTGTAGGTTGTGTACACACTAGATTACTGATACTGTAGGTTGTGTACACACTAGATTACTGATACTGTAGGTTGTGTACACACTAGATTACTGATACTGTAGGTTGTGTACACACTAGATTACTAATTCTGTAGGTTGTGTACACACTAGATTACTGATACTGTAGGTTGTGTACGCACTAGATTACTAATTCTGTAGGTTGTGTACACACTAGATTACTGATACTGTAGGTTGTGTACACACTAGATTACTAATACTGTAGGTTGTGTACACACTAGATTACTGATACTGTAGGTTGTGTACACACTAGATTACTGATACTGTAGGTTGTGTACACACTAGATTACTGATACTGTAGGTTGTGTACACACTAGATTACTAATACTGTAGGTTGTGTACACACTAGATTACTGATACTGTAGGTTGTGTACACACTAGATTACTGATACTGTAGGTTGTGTACACAGTAGATTCCTGATACTGTAGGTTGTGTACACACTAGATTACTGATACTGTAGGTTGTGTACGCACTAGATTACTAATTCTGTAGGTTGTGTACACACTAGATTACTGATACTGTAGGTTGTGTACACAGTAGATTCCTGATACTGTAGGTTGTGTACACACTAGATTACTGATACTGTAGGTTGTGTACGCACTAGATTACTAATTCTGTAGGTTGTGTACACACTAGATTACTGATACTGTAGGTTGTGTACGCACTAGATTACTAATTCTGTAGGTTGTGTACACACTAGATTACTGATACTGTAGGTTGTGTACACACTAGATTACTAATTCTGTAGGTTGTGTACACACTAGATTACTGATACTGTAGGTTGTGTACACACTAGATTACTGATACTGTAGGTTGTGTACGCACTAGATTACTAATTCTGTAGGTTGTGTACACACTAGATTATTGATACTGTAGGTTGTGTACACACTAGATTACTAATTCTGTAGGTTGTGTACACACTAGATTACTGATACTGTAGGTTGTGTACACACTAGATTACTGATACTGTAGGTTGTGTACACACTAGATTACTGATACTGTAGGTTGTGTACACACTAGATTACTGATACTGTAGGTTGTGTACACACTAGATTACTGATACTGTAGGTTGTGTACGCACTAGATTACTAATTCTGTAGGTTGTGTACACACTAGATTACTGATACTGTAGGTTGTGTACACACTAGATTACTAATACTGTAGGTTGTGTACGCACTAGATTACTAATACTGTAGGTTGTGTACACACTAGATTACTAATACTGTAGGTTGTGTACACACTAGATTACTGATACTGTAGGTTGTGTACGCACTAGATTACTAATACTGTAGGTTGTGTACGCACTAGATTCCTGATACTGTAGGTTGTGTACGCACTAGATTACTAATACTGTAGGTTGTGTACACACTAGATTACTAATACTGTAGGTTGTGTACGCACTAGATTACTAATACTGTAGGTTGTGTACACACTAGATTACTGATACTGTAGGTTGTGTACACACTAGATTACTGATACTGTAGGTTGTGTACACACTAGATTACTGATACTGTAGGTTGTGTACACACTAGATTACTGATACTGTAGGTTGTGTACACACTAGATTACTAATACTGTAGGTTGTGTACACACTAGATTACTGATACTGTAGGTTGTGTACACACTAGATTACTAATACTGTAGGTTGTGTACACACTAGATTACTAATACTGTAGGTTGTGTACACAGTAGATTACCAATACTGTAGGTTGTGTACACACTAGATTACTAATTCTGTAGGTTGTGTACACACTAGATTACTAATACTGTAGGTTGTGTACACACTAGATTACTAATACTGTAGGTTGTGTACACACTAGATTACTAATACTGTAGGTTGTGTACACACTAGATTACTAATACTGTAAGTTGTGTACACACTAGATTACTAATACTGTAGGTTGTGTACACACTAGATTACTAATACTGTAGGTTGTGTACACACTAGATTACTGATACTGTAGGTTGTGTACACAGATTACTGATACTGATTACTGATATACTGTAGGTTGTGTACACACTAGATTACTAATTCTGTAGGTTGTGTACACACTAGATTCCTGATACTGTAGGTTGTGTACACACTAATTACTAATACTGGGTTGTGTACACACTAGATTACTAATACTGTAGGTTGTGTACACACTAGATTACTGATACTGTAGGTTGTGTACACACTAGATTACTAATACTGTAGGTTGTGTACACACTAGATTACTGATACTGTAGGTTGTGTACACACTAGATTACTGATACTGTAGGTTGTGTACACACTAGATTACTGATACTGTAGGTTGTGTACACACTAGATTACTGATACTGTAGGTTGTGTACACACTAGATTACTAATTCTGTAGGTTGTGTACACACTAGATTACTGATACTGTAGGTTGTGTACACACTAGATTACTAATTCTGTAGGTTGTGTACACACTAGATTACTGATACTGTAGGTTGTGTACACACTAGATTACTGATACTGTAGGTTGTGTACGCACTAGATTACTAATTCTGTAGGTTGTGTACACACTAGATTATTGATACTGTAGGTTGTGTACACACTAGATTACTAATTCTGTAGGTTGTGTACACACTAGATTACTGATACTGTAGGTTGTGTACACACTAGATTACTGATACTGTAGGTTGTGTACACACTAGATTACTGATACTGTAGGTTGTGTACACACTAGATTACTGATACTGTAGGTTGTGTACACACTAGATTACTGATACTGTAGGTTGTGTACGCACTAGATTACTAATTCTGTAGGTTGTGTACACACTAGATTACTGATACTGTAGGTTGTGTACACACTAGATTACTAATACTGTAGGTTGTGTACGCACTAGATTACTAATACTGTAGGTTGTGTACACACTAGATTACTAATACTGTAGGTTGTGTACACACTAGATTACTGATACTGTAGGTTGTGTACGCACTAGATTACTAATACTGTAGGTTGTGTACGCACTAGATTCCTGATACTGTAGGTTGTGTACGCACTAGATTACTAATACTGTAGGTTGTGTACACACTAGATTACTAATACTGTAGGTTGTGTACGCACTAGATTACTAATACTGTAGGTTGTGTACACACTAGATTACTGATACTGTAGGTTGTGTACACACTAGATTACTGATACTGTAGGTTGTGTACACACTAGATTACTGATACTGTAGGTTGTGTACACACTAGATTACTGATACTGTAGGTTGTGTACACACTAGATTACTAATACTGTAGGTTGTGTACACACTAGATTACTGATACTGTAGGTTGTGTACACACTAGATTACTAATACTGTAGGTTGTGTACACACTAGATTACTAATACTGTAGGTTGTGTACACAGTAGATTACCAATACTGTAGGTTGTGTACACACTAGATTACTAATTCTGTAGGTTGTGTACACACTAGATTACTAATACTGTAGGTTGTGTACACACTAGATTACTAATACTGTAGGTTGTGTACACACTAGATTACTAATACTGTAGGTTGTGTACACACTAGATTACTAATACTGTAAGTTGTGTACACACTAGATTACTAATACTGTAGGTTGTGTACACACTAGATTACTAATACTGTAGGTTGTGTACACACTAGATTACTGATACTGTAGGTTGTGTACACACTAGATTACTGATACTGTAGGTTGTGTACACACTAGATTACTAATTCTGTAGGTTGTGTACACACTAGATTACTAATACTGTAGGTTGTGTACACACTAGATTACTAATACTGTAGGTTGTGTACACACTAGATTACTAATACTGTAGGTTGTGTACACACTAGATTACTAATACTGTAGGTTGTGTACACACTAGATTACTGATACTGTAGGTTGTGTACACACTAGATTACTGATACTGTAAGTTGTGTACACACTAGATTACTGATACTGTAGGTTGTGTACACACTAGATTACTAATACTGTAGGTTGTGTACACACTAGATTACTAATACTGTAGGTTGTGTACACACTAGATTACTGATACTGTAGGTTGTGTACACACTAGGTTACTGATACTGTAGGTTGTGTACACACTAGATTACTAATACTGTAGGTTGTGTACACACTAGATTACTAATTCTGTAGGTTGTGTACACACTAGATTACTGATACTGTAGGTTGTGTACACACTAGATTACTGATACTGTAGGTTGTGTACACACTAGATTACTGATACTGTAGGTTGTGTACACACTAGATTACTGATACTGTAGGTTGTGTACACACTAGATTACTAATACTGTAGGTTGTGTACACACTAGATTACTAATACTGTAGGTTGTGTACACACTAGATTACTGATACTGTAGGTTGTGTACACACTAGATTACTGATACTGTAGGTTGTGTACACACTAGATTACTGATACTGTAGGTTGTGTACACAGTAGATTACTGATACTGTAGGTTCTGTACACACTAGATTACTAATTCTGTAGGTTGTGTACACACTAGATTACTGATACTGTAGGTTCTGTACACACTAGATTACTAATTCTGTAGCTCACACCAGACTACTACTAATACCGTTAACCAGGGGATTGGTCATAATACTCTTATCGGGGTTTAGTATCATGACCTATTATTAACTCCCACTCAGAAGATCGTCACCGTCTGTCCCCAAGAAGATAGGATGGGTGTGTGTGTGCGTGTACATCAATTATACATATGTATGAGTAAATGTCTGTGGAGGGGTTGTAGATAAGTGGAATCATGCATGATTTAATGTTCGTCTGTCTGATTTAATTCATGTGTCCTAGCTGCTGTGATACTTGTGGATGGATCCTGGCTGGCATTTTGCCACTTCACTCTAATCAGGCTTCTGGGAAAGCCGTTTCCAGGCGCTGACTGGGGCATTCTGGGAAGCGGTCGCTAGGTAATCCTACTGAAATTCCGCCCATGATCGCTGGCCTCCATCAGCACTGTAAAGAGACACCCGTGTGTGTGTGTGTGTGTGTGTGTGTGTGTGTGTGTGTGCTCGCGGTGGTGTGTTTGGGTCTGTACTGTTCTCTAGCTGTTTGCATGTATACACACAAGAAATATTTTATGACCATTGTGTTTACGGTGTAAATGTGTGTGTGTGAGCGAGAGAGAAAGTGTGTGGGCCTGTATACGTGTGTGAGTATGTAACAGAGACACATTGTAGAATTTCTGCAGTACGGCTTTACTCAGAAGACAGGCACTTTTCTGGGAATCGGAGTTCGTAGTTGTTTGGACCCAGAAAACATCTTCACAAGCAAAATAGGAATATTACTTTGAGGCGTCTACTGATCATGGTGAAAATGTATGTCTATGCATTCAAATAGCACTTTGTATAATCACAAGGCAACGTGTCTGAAATTACTTAGTTATTAGGTAAACATGTGTAATAACATAATAATACTAACTCCACCTCTCTCCTCTATGTATTCTGACGCTTTTCCTAGTACTTCCCGCGCTTCTTAATAGCCTAAAGGAAATATATTTTTATTTCTATTTTTTCAATATAAAAGGATATATAAAAACAATAAACTATTTTGGAATGAATCACAGATTTAGAGGAACTACAAAAGATCTCACAGAAGACAAGACAAGAACAACAGAAATAAATTGCAATTAGTCTCCATGAGACAATCAGTCCAGTATTGGCTACATTATTTCATAGAACAGTGCTTTTGATTAAAGGAAATGTAGGGACACCGTTTCCAAAGTGTAAAAACAGCTAACAGGTAGCACTTTCGTCAAGTATATTCCTGTCAAAATAAGCAATCTGCGGTCCTGTAACTATTATTCCTAGAAATGAAAAAAACAACACAAATAAAAACCAAATAGGTTAGTCAAAGTTCCTTCGTATAATACGTTTCTAACATATAATAGTTTGTGTTACTTTTTTTTAATGCAGATTACTCTCTGAGAGGTGTAGAATCGGTGCCACCTTAAACTGAACAGAGTAATGACTGTCATTCACTTAACAGCCTCTTTTTTTCAAAGGATTAGAAAGAATGTCAAGCCAAGGCAATGCCATTTAAGTGTCTTCGGTTTCTGTTCGACTGCTGATGAAGCGTATTGAAATACGCACGACATACAATGCCAGGATTGAACTCTTGACTTAGCTTTTTTTTGTGGACTAAAAAGGGGGCGGGAAGTGCATAAAACAGGAGCAGAATCTCCAACAGGTCCATACAATACAGTTCCAGCGCCAGACTCTGCAGGACTGCTATGATTTAGACGATGATTTACTACAGAGTGAATACCAGCGCGACCCACAGTCACAGACTGATCTACAGCCAAGCTACTGAGGGTGGGGCACAAAATGGAAGGAGGGGAGGAGTACTTCCCTGCTTAAATATGGCTCAGGACCTACAACCACACACAACAACACAGAACAACACAAAACCACACACAACAACACACAACCACACACAACAACACACAACCACATACAACTACACACAACAACACACAACCAGATACAACTACACACAAGAACACACAACAACACACAACCACATACAACTACACACAACAGCCCACAACCACTCACAACAACCCCAGACACAACAACCCCAGACACAACAACACCACACACAACCACACACAACCACATACAACTACACACAACAGCCCACAACCACTCACAACAACCCCACACACAACAACACCACCACACACAACAACACCACACACAACCACACACAACAACACCACACACAACCACACACAACAACCCACAACCGCACACGGCCCTGTGTGGGGAGATTGAGAATAGAACGGTGGTTCCCAAGCTTTTCAGTTCTTGGAAATTTACCATCAAAGCTTGAGGACCAGCATTATCGGAGGCACATGCTATTTAAATGGTGAACTAATCCTACAGGATTTGTGATAGACATCCCTTGCGGGACATTCACAGAATATAACACAGGAATAACAGTACTGCTATTCGAATAGCTCGTAATTATACCAAAATACTTTTTGGATGAAATTGCAATTGTGAAATGATATCCAAATTTTCTATTTTAACACACATGGCTGAAACCTACTGAACTGGAGTCGAGTTTGCAGTAACGCAGGTTGTGGACTGAGACACACCCTGAAAACCACACCTACTAGGAAGAGACAAAAGCAGACACGTTCACATAGCTGAGTGCATCGTGTATGAATTATGCTTACGTCAGAGCTCAGACACACACACACACACGGGTGTCTTCATGAGCTACTGCATTTGTCACGTTATGTCGCCGGGGCCAGTTGCATTGAGAAGATAAATGCTTATATTTCAGATGGCTTTGGTTATATACACCTGCAAAGACACGCCTACTTTGGCTCTCTGTCTTGGTTTGAGCAGAATGCTCCCTGTGCTCCATTTGCTGTGGTCCCTTGTCTTGTAATTACAGGTTGAGGAGTACTAACACTTTTTAAGTGCAGTCTGTGTGTGTGTGTGTGTGTATGTGATTCCGTGATTGTGCATGACTTTCAGAGAGGCCTTTTAAAGCCAGTTAAAGCGTATAGCCACATGAACTCACAACAATTCATTATTAATAGGTCCGTGTCCTGAGTATTAGAATGACAAGCAGTATCATATAAAACTCACAAATGTTGTTGACAGCTACTTTTCCCGTATGTACATCCACAGTTGAATAATTCCTTTAAAATCCGTTGAGATGTCCTCCCATCCTCTCTCAACGGACAGGTGGACATCGGACACCACTCCAGCCCTACTATAGCACCCTGGAGGACATCAAAAGACATTTAAAACGAGTCTAACTCTGAAATCAAAACTTTATTTACATCACATGCTTTACATAGGGGGTCACAACATTTCACCAAGGCACTAAAGACAATGCTGTAGTGACCTGCATGGGCTGTGTTGGGACAATAGCACTGAAAATGTCCCCAGTTGTTCAATAGCGACATTCCGACCAACTCCCTCGAAGACGGTAGCCCAACATCCAATCCTCCTGTTGTCTGTGCACTGAAAACTAGGCAGAGTTTCCCGGAATGTTCCATAATTCAAGAGTACACACGTTTGGTTGGATGATGATGTCACCGTGCGCCACATTCTTCAGGGCATCTAGGAACGTCGGACAAACACTTGCTACTTGATTCCTCGACAGGAATGCCCAGTAGATTTAGATAAACATCAAATCTCTATATCTGTCTTGAAATGTCTCCTCTAAAACCTGGCATCGACACTGCTTTCGCTTCTTGTTTAAAGTAGCAGTAGTCCATTTCCTTCTTCATGGGTAGAATGAATTGGCTTATCCCCCTGATGACCCAATCCTGTGAGAGATATTAACCATAAGGGCGAGATGGTAATGTCTCTGCTCCAAACAATGTTAAGCATTGTCCCAGCAGGCAACAAGCTTAGGCCTGCTTAAGCCCAGAGAAACGCATTGAGCTTCTGGACAGATTTTGACAAGATTTAGCTGTCCCACTTTGCTTCAGGCCACATGAGGTTTTCTGATTCCTTATGATCCTAAATAAGTGTCCTTTTTTCATCCTTACATCCTCGAAATACTTAAATTGCGGATACCCACAATCACCCCAGAGAGACATTTTAAAATGGTTTGGTTGAATGTGCACAAGCAGATGACATCATTTCATAGAAAAGCATTTGGCCATGGTCCTTTTCCTCCATGCCGTCTGTCCTTAAGGGCAGGGGAGGCAGAAGTTGAGAACAACTAATAAAAGACCATGACTATAATTTAATCTCAAGTGATTGAGATGACTCTGTAATGTCACCTCCACACCTACCAACCATCCACCAGACCAGCAAATAGGGAATAATGTGAAGAGAGGGTGAAAGAGATGGATGTGGACTAGGGATGAAGTTATTTAAACTGCCACGCAGCTGGATAAGTAATCATTTGTGCATACGGTATGCCACGCAGCTGGGTAAGTAATCATTTGTGCATACGGTATGCCACGCAGCTGGGTAAGTAATCATTTGTGCATACGGTATGCCACGCAGCTGGGTAAGTAATCATTTGTGCATGCGGTATGCCACGCAGCTGGGTAAGTAATCATTTGTGCATACGGTATGCCACGCAGCTGGGTAAGTAATCATTTGTGCATACGGTATGCCACGCAGCTGGATAAGTAATCATTTGTGCATACGGTATGCCACGCAGCTGGGTAAGTAATCATTTGTGCATACGGTATGCCACGCAGCTGGATAAGTAATCATTTGTGCATACGGTATGCCACGCAGCTGGATAAGTAATCATTTGTGCATACGGTATGCCACGCAGCTGGGTAAGTAATCATTTGTGCATACGGTATGCCACGCAGCTGGGTAAGTAATCATTTGTGCATGCGGTATGCCACGCAGCTGGGTAAGTAATCATTTGTGCATACGGTATGCCACGCAGCTGGGTAAGTAATCATTTGTGCATACGGTATGCCACGCAGCTGGATAAGTAATCATTTGTGCATACGGTATGCCACGCAGCTGGGTAAGTAATCATTTGTGCATACGGTATGCCACGCAGCTGGGTAAGTAATCATTTGTGCATACGGTATGCCACGCAGCTGGGTAAGTAATCATTTGTGCATACGGTATGCCACGCAGCTGGGTAAGTAATCATTTGTGCATACGGTATGCCACGCAGCTGGGTAAGTAATCATTTGTGCATACGGTATGCCACGCAGCTGGGTAAGTAATCATTTGTGCATACGGTATGCCACGCAGCTGGGTAAGTAATCATTTGTGCATGCGGTATGCCACGCAGCTGGGTAAGTAATCATTTGTGCATACGGTATGCCACGCAGCTGGGTAAGTAATCATTTGTGCATGCGGTATGCCACGCAGCTGGGTAAGTAATCATTTGTGCATACGGTATGCCACGCAGCTGGGTAAGTAATCATTCAGGCATACAGTATGCCACGCAGCTGGGTAAGTAATCATTTGTGCATACGGTATGCCACGCAGCTGGGTAAGTAACCATTTGTGCATACGGTATGCCACCCAGCTGGGTAAGTAATCATTCAGGCATACAGTATGCCACGCAGCTGGGTAAGTAATCATTTGTGCATACGGTATGCCACGCAGCTGGGTAAGTAACCATTTGTGCAAAAGGTATGCCACCCGGCTGGGTCATTAATTATTCGGGCATACAGTATTCCACGCGGCTGGGTAAGTAATAATTCAGGCATATGGTATTCCACACGGCTGGGTTGGAAATTATTCAGGCATACATTATGAAAAAATGTTTTGCAAGTAAAACCTGAAAGATTACGTAACTTGCTTGACAAGACAGCCACACTCAACAAGTTTTTTTCTTCGATGCCTAATAAATATATACGCAATAATAGTGACTCCACATGGTCCTTTACCCTCCTTCGAAAAAGGGCAAAGTAAATAAAGTGTGATTGATTGGACTGCTGGCTGGTCACTGCAGCTACAGCCCCCCACCTGTGCTGGCCTGGTCTGCCTGGCTCTCTGTGTGGACCGACCAGCCCGTTCACGTGGAAAAAGCCCTGCAGTGTTGTGCTTGTGTGTACGTGAGTCTCCACCCCCATTTACGCTACCCTTCCCTCTGCAAATATTTTTGAGTTACCGGTACTAGGGATAGAAAAAAACACACAGAGGTAATTGAGTTCAAAGCTATCCAGGAACATAGTAACCTTAATCAAATGTAGTGCCGAAGACCTCGACCGAGGCATTTATTGTGTGCTTATTTGTATTTGTGGCTGTGATAAGATTTTCCCCAGACCACTAGTAAATATTCGGCCAACGCTGGCCCAGGCACAGACAGAACTAACAAGTGCACAATGTCAGAGAAGCATGTGTTTCTACAAAGGTCTTACATTTCCGACAGTCATTTTAACATGGTTAAGATTAGCCTGTCATGAACAGGAAGGCACCTTTCGTTTTTTCCAACTGTAAAGAAACAGTAAATAAAACGCAATAAAACGCTTAAGCAAGAAGAACGAAACCTAGAAATGTGTTATAAAAAAGGAAATTACATTTCAGCTCGACCGCAAAAAGTTGGATATACCGTATACTGAATAATAATATTTTTTTGTCAAATCATAAGCAAAAAGTGCTGTGCCAGTTAACGTAACAGTTAAAGTCCCAGGAATATTCAGCTTGGTCTTGTTAAATATGTGGCTGGATCCCGGAGTGCTTGTTGGGCTTGCAGACCTGATCTGGATATGTGGAGGCATTCCCATTGGATAACAAGTGCCGTGAGCACAGCTTAACTATTGTTGCAGGCCAGGACCATGTGTTCATTACTTCCAGGAACAATCAGCTCTTCATGGTTCTTTATGGTTAACTAGGTAAAGAGATTATTTAAGGACGTGTTGCTCTCTAAGTTTCTTGGAAACCATGACAAGCACACACACACAGATACTAGAATAATTATAGACTAGGAATGAGCACAATTAATGGGGTTAAGATACCAAATATTCTACTATTCTAGCTGTAAATTTTAAGAGTGGACATTTATGGAGCAACAAACCTGGGACACTCCGATGCCCATCTATAGATAAACAATTCTGCAGACAGCCAATACTACAGACATAAACAAGAACATAGTCAATCATTAACACAAACAGGCCAAACACACGCCAAGGCTTCTGTCAGACGCCATTTAGATGACGAATAAGTAAAGACAACTAAGTGCAAAAGAATTGCAATTGATCATATGATTTGTTTGTTTCTCCTCTCGGGGAGACCTCAGAGATGTGCTCATATCCTGACGTCCATGGCTGTCGAAAAGCGATTATCTGGGTCAAGGAGCTTCAACCCTCTTAAGGGCTCTGGAAGTGGTTGGTGGCTAAGGTTTTACCGGAACAGCTCATTCAGGGTAGAGGGGTGAATGTCATTGGCCTGTAAGCTCTGGATCAGCCTGTGGACTGTGGCTCTTCTCCCCTGGCTCTGACGCCACCGGACCAGCCCCGCTAGCACCTGCCCGTGGGTATTCAGAGGGTGGTCGGCACGACAACGGTACAACTCCCCAGCCGACAGGCCTAGGTCGAGGAGCAGCGATTCCCACTCCGTACCGAGTTGGGATGCCAGTCGGGAAAGCTGCCTGTCGGACGGGACTGCCCGGAGCGTCGCCTCTGGGATGTTCAACTCGTCGTCTTTGGAAGAGAGAAAATGGAGGAGATGCACGGGAAGGAAACAGAGAAAAGAGATGGAACAAATAGAGACAGGGAGGGGGAGAGAGACAGATACTGTTCATAAAAACATATCCCAGATTTGTCACCCAAGGCCACTGTCATTTCAATGGGACTATCAGTGAATACGTAGTCGATCAACGGTGAATGTTGCAATGCCACTCTGTTTGTTTGCTTTTCAAGGTCTGAGCGACTGAGAGAAAGCATGCTCGCGTATTTGTTGTCTCGGCTTACGTGTTTTCAGAAAGTGTTCGACAATGACCTCCAATTGTAATAGGGAACGACCAGAGCAAGCGACAGGCCAGAAGAAGGACACGTGCTGGAGAGTGGAATAACACCGTGCAATGGATCCAATGAAGGATGTTGAAATCAAGGGATTCATGTTATTTTTTTGTCTCCACATAAAGGCTGCATACAAGTGGTGGGCAGACATGGAACACTGCAGAACTATTAGTGTAATACAATAGTCAGACCAAAACCCATTTAAAATACCAGGCCGTACTCATATGGCTAACAGGGCTTTAAGGAGGTAGAGATGTAGGCGAGGAGCAGGCAGGTTTAAAAATAGCACAGTGTTACCGTGCTAAATCATTTCATGGGGAATGAATTTTTAAGCATCCTTTATTCTTTATTCTACAGTCTGCACACCCCAGTTAAAATGCCAGGTGGTTGTTATGTGAAAAAATTTGACAAAGATATATCATATCAGGACTTTTTCCACCTTTAAGGTGACCTATGACGCGAACAAATCAATTGAAAAACAAACTGAAATGTTTGAAGGGGATAATAAAACATTAAAACCTTACAATAACCTGCATAAGTGTGCCACATCCTCTTATAACTGGGGATGTGGCTGTGTTCAGAATTAACCAATCACATTCAAACTCATGTAAATAGAAGTCATTACACACGTCATCATTTAAAGTGACTCTGATTAATAACAAATAAAGGACAGCTGTTCCAGTAGGATTTTCCTGACATTTTATTCGTTACATTTCAGAGCAAAAGCTATGGTCCGCAGAGAGCTTTCAAAGCATCAGAGGGATCTCATTGTTGAAAATATCAGTCAATAAAAGGGTATTAAAGAATTTCCAAAGAATTTGATATACCATGGAACACAGTGAAGATAGTCTACATCAAGTGGAGAAAATATGGCACAACAGAGACATTACCAAGAATTGGACGTCCCTCAAAAATTGCTGAAAACACGAGAAGAAAACTGGTCAGAGAGGCATCCAAGAGGCCTACAGCAATATTACAGGAGCTGAAGGAATTTCTGGCAAGTACTGACTAAGAAAATATCCCATATTCTTCATATGTATGGGCTATGGGTTAGGGTGACAGGACGGAAGCCTTTAAAAAAAAAAGAAAAACACCCAAGCCTGGCTGAAGTTTGCAAAAATAAACATCAAGTCCCCCAAAAGGTGGGCAAATGTTTTATGGTCTGATTAAACCAGAGTTGAACTTTTTGGACATAATTCCAAAAGGTATGTTTGGCACAAAAACAACACTGCACATCACTCAAAGAACACCATACCCAGAGTAAAGCATGGTGGTGGCAGCATCATGCTTTGGGGCTGTTATTCTTTAGCTGGAACCGGGACCTTGGTCAGGGTGGAGGGAATTATGAACACAAACCCTTCAAGCTTCCATTAGAAAGTGGAAGATAAAGAGGAAGTTCACCTTTCAGCACAAAAACGACCCAAAGCACACATCCAAATCCACAACAGCATGGTTTAACCAGATGATGATTAATGTTTTAGAATGGCCCAGGCAGTCACATCACAAAAACCTGGCATGTGTTGACTTTTCATATCTACTGTATAATAGGTCAAATTTGTAGGGTAAAGAAAATAACATAATACATAAACTTTAAATTTGCATGAAAAAATCTCCAAAAAATCTCAAAAGGAAATAATATTGACTTATTATTATCATAAACTGTAAGTTTTGACAATTCTATACATCCAAACAGGAGCGGACTGGCCATCTGTGTGATCGGGAGAATCACAGAACGGCCGGTACTCCAGGACGACCGGCCCACCACCCGCCACACACGCAGTCATCACCTGTTTTTCCCCCCCTAATCTGTTTTACTGTAATTAAATCAAATTGCGCAATAGCGACTTATAACAAATAGCTGCTACTTGCCCTCCAATTGGAATATCCCTGTTTGGAGTAGTGGTTAGTGTGCTCGGCTACGGAGCCAGAGGTCGCTGGTTAGATTCCCCCCACCAGATGCCACAATATATCATTTTAAATAGTTTTGAAGCTTTTATTTTTTCTGAATTCTATTTTTGCCCATGTGTATGATGTAGTTAAAACAGCAAAACTTCAACATTTTAGCGGTAAATGCCACATGCAGTAGCTAATATTAAGAAATACATTGTGCTTTTACATTTAAAAAGTTTCTGCGCGCCGATTGCTTTGGGCCGGGCCTAGTCAAAGTCCAGCTGCAAAGTCCCTGCTTCCAAATATTAGTTAGACCATCTCTACAACTTGAATTTGTGCATCTCTAGTGGTTTCGGAAAGTATTTGACCCGATTAATTTCTCCACATTTTGTTGTGATAATCATATTGATTAAATATGGATATTTGCCAATCGACAAATAATATCATAGTATTCAAAATATACTGACTATGTAAAACTGTCTTCCAGATGCTTCTTGTGTACTTCTGAACATCGTTGAGATGTCTCTAAAAGTTGACTGGAGTCCACCTGTGGCAAACTCAATGGTTTGGGCATAAATTGGCACACCTGTCTATATAGTGTCGATCACTTCACAGTGCTTGTCAGATAAAACACAAAGCCTTAAAGGCCAACAAACACTCTGCAGACCACTGACAAAGTTGTGTTGAGGCATAGATCCCGGGAAGTTTATAAAACAATTGCTAAAGCACTGTAGATTCCCAAGACCTGAGTGGGCTGAATGATAATAATGAAAGACGTTTGGACCCGCCAAGACTCTTCTTAGAGCCAGCCGTCTGGGCATTAATGGGCTCGGGTGAGGGAAGTGAACAAGAACTCAATGGCCACTCTAACAGAGCTTCAGAGTTTCTATACAAATGTGGGAGATCCTGGCAGGACAACAATATCTACACTGTCTTTAGCCTTTATGTTCCACAGTGGCTGGACAAAGGCCGTGAGTAAAAGATTCTTTGGTGGGATGAGGACTTACTAATCTAACAAAATAAGGCCAAGTATTCGAAATAGTGCTTTAGCTTTATCCTTAGGGGGTATCATGTCTAGATTGAATGCAATGTATTTACTGTCAGTAAATTACATATGCATCCTGTAACAGCAAAATACGGAGAAAGTGAATGGGTCGTAATACATACCTCAAAAACTATTACTTTTGGCATTAAAAGCAATTGGCAAAAGGTCTGGGCCAAGGACTTAATTGGTTTAATCAAGAGACGTTCAGTTTTCTACAGTGTAATCAAAGACTTCCAACCTTCTATAAGAGACTGCAGTACATTGAAGCCAAATGTAATGTGCCCATGGTTCTCACATAGCATAGGAATGAATGGTAGGCAACAATTATGTTTTGACCTACGAATTAGGAAATGAAACACCAACAGCACAAGAGAACAGATCCATATTTCTGTGAACACGCCTTCACTAGTGCCTTGTAAGTATAGTGTAGGCTACACAAGCTGGGTGCAACGATGCTTTTCCAGGTGCACTGACACAAGCAGTTATGCCACGTGTAGCTAAGAAAAACTTCAGTGGTCAGGAAACGAGTGAAAATGTAATATGGTGTAATCTGATTTCTATAGAAGTCAGAAAATCCGGGGCTGAAGTACAGACGGTCTTTGAGCCTAGTGAGTAAAGGCATAGTAATAGTAAGTATTTCTCTAAAGAAAATGCACATCTGGAAGAAACAAACTTCCAAAAACGTAACCGCCAAATTTTATATAGCTTGAGAACATGTTATGCCAAACTAACTTCTAACTTAATTTTTAAAAAAAAAAAACGAACTCTAATTCCAAACAAAACTAAAAAGCATCTTCAAAAGTCAGGACATACACAAGTGTCCTCCACTAGACTTAATTTGGTGTCGTACACAAAGACATACACAAAGACATACACAAAGACATACACAAAGACATACACAAAGACATACACAAAATCATTGGTTAACGGACAAGTGTCTTAACTCCTTTAAGTCCAAGAAGGTGTCTCAGTGTCTTAAAGTTCACAGGTGGTAATATGAGTTCCAATGGCTGACATAAAAAAAAATAAAGCGGGGCCATGACTGATCCAATGGTAATAAGAGAAGTCGTTCCAGAGTTGCCAATGGCCTCTGCAACAATCTCAATGACAAAGCCATTCTGTTAGCGACTCAAAAACCCTTGCTTGGTTTACAAAAAACAGTTATTAAATTAAATGTATTGCATCAGAACCAGGGTGTTAGGCTTCCCTTTCTAAAGAAGTTTCTTTTTCAGTTAAAATCGGCCAATTTTTCCAGACACATATTAGATCGCAAAAGATTTACTCTGTTTATTGAAACTCAGGTAACAACGCCTCCTGAAACCCCTCAAACACATGGAGTCAGTATGAAATAGCTAGCTTGTACAAAGTGACACATCAATGACTTCGAGAAAAAAACGACCAAGGTCAAGAGTGTCATTTGGGCACACGGCGACCTCAGCCCACAGAAAGCACCTCAGAAAGTACACCATGTTCCGGAATGCATGCCAGGAGAGGTTGGGTCCAATCAAACCAAAGATTAATCTGTTTTCACAGCAAACTTATCAGGGCAATACATAGAAAGTTTGAGTGAAGGCAAAAATTGAGGGGGAAGGCCAACCAAAAAGAAATGTGTTCAGAAATACAGCGAGTTTAAGAAACGTCTTAGAATACAGAGAGTGTGAGTAACAGGTCGTCACTGGAGAAATAAAATAAAAAGAGATCGAGCGAGAGAGACATTGTAACCAAATAAGGAGTAGTAGGGAAAAAATAACACTCAGCTGTTGGCAAAACTAAAGACAATCCAAAAACTTGATGAGAAAAGCTGACATCTCAATATTATCTACACACACAGGTTCTACAAATTTGATCCATCTGGAATTTGTCTATTGGATAGGTTTCAAATTTCAACTATATATACAGAGGTCATAAACTAACAGAATGGTTGTACGATCACAGAAGATAGATACTGGAAGTTAAGAGAAACTGAGTCCTTGTGATGCCACGGGCGGGATGACATGTAGCTCTTACAAAGCACAGGTTAAGTGGAGGTGGGAGGTCATGGGTTAATAGCACTGCTAGCAATTAATACAGATTGTAGGGATGTGTGGTGAATTCCAAAAAACTGGAAAAACCTCTGAGAAATGTAAGTATTGTCGAATAGTTAAACAGTGCCTGCACAAGAATGTAATAACAAAGAGTTTAAGTATGTGTTTGAGTATCAAGGAAAACATAGAAAGTTATACGAGTCTGAGTAAACCACCTCGTTTATGGTGAGTAAAAGCGGCTTAGGGTGTATGCATGTATGTTTGTGTGTGTATGTCCGTGTGTAAGCCCCTCCCCTCCCCCCGTGGGGGCCTAAAATAATCCTCATTTTGCTCTCTACCTTAGAAGGCTGTTTCCAGGAAAGTTTCACTTGTCCTCAACAGACTGCTGACTTCTCAGAACACAAACACGTTTGATTCTGCATTTTAAGAACGTTTCCGACTAAAAACGACTGCATGGAAGCCGGTGTTTAGCCGTTTGAACACAATACTACCCGTTTGATGCAGATCTGGCCCTACAAAAAGCATTTAAATAATTTCAGCACAATGATTTTATAACAACTATACTTAAATGAAGCAGTCCTGGCATTCTCTAAAACATTGACCTTATAAAAAAATAAATGTACACAACAAATTAATTTCTGCTTGTGTTCTCGGGCCATTCTTCTGGGTCCTGTCCCTTTAACCTGGTTCTGAAACTGTGATTGGTTGCCTGGTAAGTTTCCTGGGAGCGGGGCAGCAGGCCTCAGACTTTAATGCTTTACCATTCTATCAGCAAGACGCTCCTCCTGCCAAGATTCCTGGAAAGCAGACAGCAGGCACTAAAGGAGAGGGGGGCAGCCTTAGCAACACAGAGCCAAAGCCAATAAAGCAGCAAATATTCCCCTATCTCTCTCTCTCCCACCCAGCCAGTCCCAGCATGAATTTACTGCCTATTATCAGGCCACAGCCGCACCTTTCCACTGGCTGTCAGGAAAGCCTCAGTATTAACTCCACAATGACTCCCATTTAAACAGCCTGGCCTCCAGAAGATAAGGCCCTTCTAAGAACAAACCACACAATCAATGTGCCGGCGGTGCTGTGTCGTTGTAAAGATGTTGATGATTGGATAACGGTGAACAGTAACGTCGCTATTTTTATAGCACCGGAGACAAACCCGGACCAATCTAAAGCCTTTTGATTGCTCAGACCACTCTGATCACTTTCAGGTCATTTTTCCTTATAAAACCCAGACAGTACAATTTACAAACGTACACCAAAGCTTAGTGTAACACGTTTTCTGAATTGTGGCAAGTGTGAGAACATATACATTGCAAAATGTTTTCAGAAGAACTATAACTAGCCCATGATTACACCAAACTATAAGAAGTAAGTAGACTGACAGCGTGTAATTGATTACTTCAATTGGTAAAATACATTTTATGTGCTACATAAACAACTGATTTCAATTTGAATCCCAGATATTACTAGGTAAACTGACAAGATAATATTGGCTGGTTAGGCACATGGAGTTATTCAAAATCAATGCAGTTTATAGCAGCTTAATCCCAAGCAATTTGGTGTGTGTGTCCGCATGGGTCTTATCTGGATTGTTCTGATGTAGATACAAAGAACATCATTTTTATAATAAGGAAAGTTGTGATTTTACTAGGGGGAAAAAACGTTTAAAAGGTTGCCCATTGAGTTTGGTCAAGAAAAACTGCCTACAGACTTTGAAATGTTACAGACTACCTAAAATTGCTTTTGAATTACGAGGTATAATAGGCTATATTGGATATGTCAAACAACATGTAAAAAAGTGGTGTTAGTATTGTAACGGATTTACAAGGCACCCCTGTGACTAATTTAAATGGGCAACAATGGAAGATTGAGGTATGTTACAGTCATGCACTTAGTAGAGGGGGGCTATCTCTGATCGCCATGGCAACAAGAAGCATCCAAGACGCAGCAGCATCGCTTCATGTAGAGTGAAGGACGTTATGCTACAGCGAAAATAAACATCTATCAACATCTGCTCCTATTCCCACCTAGCCTCCAGGATGTGATTGGTGGGACAGGCGGTCTGTAACCTTCTTCAGCATTACAGGACACAGAAGTGACTAATATAATGACTTATCACGGATGTCACATAAAACAAGAACTGACACAAAACAATACGGCGTGAGGAACTTAAACGGGAAAATAATAAGGGGCAAATGAGGTACAGGTGAAACCAATCAAAGAAACTTCAAACAGAAGCAAAAGAAAACTAATAACGGCACAGGCGACAGTCAGAACGTTGTGTCTTTTTGTTATCCCATGGAGCCTAACAACGCCTAACGGTGGTAATGTTCTAATGTTACGGTACCTCACAGTAACATATTGTACCAGCATCTAACCAATCGGGTGCTGGTGGGAAACTATTATGGGCGGGACAACAGACCATTGTAACCTGAGGACAGAGTGGGTGTGCATGTTTACATATGTTACCTGGCATCAGCTGTGGGCCATTAAAGAACACGGAGTAACCGCATATGTTCCAACCAAATTCACTGGTGGCTGATTTTTGTTGCACGCATGCATTTATGTATGCGTGTGAGTCTGTGTGTTTGTGAGTGTATGACTACTTAGGGGTCAAAAACTCATAATATCCGTATTGGTTTCCGAACTAACACATCGTTGTTGTTCATTGCCAAAAGAACACAAACTGGATGGAGAATAAAAGCACATCGATACATCTGTGTAAATTAGGCGTAGTGATTCATCGAGACAGGCCAGTTACACACGAAGTTCTTTAGTAAACTGCAGGCTCACCCCACCGCATTAAATCAATTTAAATAAAAGCCTTTAGACGGTAAAGGCTCGCCTCCTCGACTCAACTTGCACTTAGCTCACTCCACCGTTGCTTCTAGGAAATCCCTTTACTGCCTCTCTCGTCTGCTTTACAATCTGCACATGGGAAAGTGTGTGTAAGGCGGGGTCAACACAGCAGGAAGAGAGAAAATAAGAGGGAGAGAACGAGCCAACAAATGGCTTTGATAAAATATTTTTCCTAGAAAGAAGGATGCAGTGTGTGTGTGTGTGTGTGTGTGTGTATGACCTCAGCTCTAGTGCTGAGAACGAACACAGTTTTCAGAGAAACCAGGCGTGAGACACAGAACACACACAGGCCCTTGACAGAGACCCAAACAATCAACCGTTCGGCCTTACAATAGTCCCTGTTCGTCGGGGATGGAAAAAAATCTGGGCTACTTTTTATGGTGAGTCCTACGAGGGCGCCATGTGTTGAAATATCTGTATGTATTGGTCATGAATAAGGTACCGTAAAGTATACAAGTTATAAACAGTTGTCAAATGAATTCAGACAGTCTTTAGTTGTGATTGTTGATGGAGACTAAATCATTAACTGTTCTCCAAAATGTAACTGCCCATTGCCACAAACCCAGCCATGTCAGTCAATAGCTTTTGGTTAAGTTTTCGTACTGAATAAAATGAAACCCCTATTTTTTATCTAAAAGGGAGAGACAATTATTATAAAAAATTCAGTCAAGAAGAGAAGTAGGCTGCAAGGCTACTGTTGATAACAGCTGCAGTGAATGTTATTTTGACACATTTAACGTGTACACAAATGTTTATAATATTGTCGAAGTTTTAACTGAAGAAATTGTCCTGACAATTAGTGAACCAATTAGTGTAGCTAATTAAATTGATATAGAATAGAATAGACCAATATTGTCAGTTGTACAACTGAATGCCTTCAACTGAAATGTGTTCTCTGCATTTTACCCAACCCTGAGGTGCAGGGGGCAGCCCTAATCAGTTACCTGATTTGACTTCCACGTCACGGTGCCCGGGGAGCATTTTAGGGTTAACTGTCTTGCTCACGGTTTTCACCTTGGTGGTGGGGGGATTAGAACCAGGGACCTTCCAGACCCAAGCCCTAACCACTAGGCCACCTTGACGCCCCTATATTATCCTATAATAGAAAATACACTGTTGCATCCACTTGAATGAGTGTGTCAATATTTTTCACTGGTGCTTTAAGTCACATTTGTTGTAAATTTAGATTTTTTTGCCAGCACAGAGCACACTAATCCATTATTAATGTGATGGAACAACTTGTATTCATATAAAACAGCAGAATTACTCAATTAACTGAAACAACAGCATGCCAAGTTTTGTATTACACCTATGATACATAATAATTGGACAATGTATGTATTATACCTATTAGACCCCAATTCTTAGTGTTATTAACAATATCAGAAACAAACACTTTTTCCTTTTTTTAGTACAATCAAATTTTTATTAAATTGCAATTTTTCTGCCGTCTCTGATTTGTTAGTAAAAATAACCTTGTTGTAACCAATGTTGTTCTCTACAAACATCAGGCCGGTGATTGGCTGGCATTTTTAGAGTATTACCCAACTTCACACAGGAAGTCGAAGACTAATTCATGTACTAGTAATTTCACGTCTAGATTACAGCAAATAGCTGTAGGTAGGACTCATGCCGTGTGCCTCTCATCACCTGTAACTTATCCAGCATGCTGCTGCCTGCCTGGTGTTCGACAAGAAAACATTGGGAGTACACTAAAATAACATCTCCAGCCACCTTCTACACTGCCTTTGTGAACTTATGCTTGTTTTGAAAGATGTTTGTCCAATACTAATTTATTGAGTAGAAAATACATCAGCACCACCTCCAGCACCACTAGCACCAGCACCACCACCCCACAACCACCACCAGCACCACCACTAGCAGTACCACCACCACCACCAGCACCAAAACCAGCACCACCACTCTGAATCTTTTAAACAGATTTTAGCAGAGACTCTAATATTTTCTATTAGTAAAAGTCACAACCAGTAAGGAGTATAGATACCAGATAGCTGGAGAAGCTTAAAATGCAATGTGTACATGAATACCAGTCTTAAATGCATGTGTACAGGAATACCAGTCTTAAATGCATGTGTACAGGAATACCAGTCTTGAATGCATGTGTACAGGAATACCAGTCTTGAATGCATGTGTACAGGAATACCAGTCTTAAATGCATGTGTACAGGAATACCAGTCTTAAATGCATGTGTACAGGAATACCAGTCTTAAATGCATGTGTACAGGAATACCAGTCTTAAATGCATGTGTACAGGAATACCAGTCTTAAATGCATGTGTACAGGAATACCAGTCTTAAATGCATGTGTACAGGAATACCAGTCTTAAATGCATGTGTACAGGAATACCAGTCTTAAATGCATGTGTACAGGAATACCAGTCTTAAATGCATGTGTACAGGAATACCAGTCTTAAATGCATGTGTACAGGAATACCAGTCTTAAATGCATGTGTACAGGAATACCAGTCTTAAATGCATGTGTACAGGAATACCAGTCTTAAATGCATGTGTACAGGAATACCAGTCTTAAATGCATGTGTACAGGAATACCAGTCTTAAATGCATGTGTACAGGAATACCAGTCTTAAATGCATGTGTACAGGAATACCAGTCTTAAATGCATGTGTACAGGAATACCAGTCTTAAATGCATGTGTACAGGAATACCAGTCTTAAATGCATGTACAGTACCAGTCTTAAATGCATGTGTACAGGAATACCAGTCTTAAATGCATGTGTACAGGAATACCAGTCTTAAATGCATGTGTACAGGAATACCAGTCTTAAATGCATGTGTACAGGAATACCAGTCTTAAATGCAGGAATGTAATACCAGTCAAATGGAATACCAGTCTTAAATGCATGTGTACAGGAATACCAGTCTTAAATGCATGTGTACAGGAATACTAGTCTTAAATGCATGTGTACAGGAATACCAGTCTTAAATGCATGTGTACAGGAATACCAGTCTTAAATGCATGTGTACAGGAATACCAGTCTTAAATGCATGTGTACAGGAATACCAGTCTTAAATGCATGTGTACAGGAATACCAGTCTTAAATGCATGTGTACAGGAATACCAGTCTTAAATGCATGTGTACAGGAATACCAGTCTTAAATGCATGTGTACAGGAATACCAGTCTTAAATGCATGTGTACAGGAATACCAGTCTTAAATGCATGTGTACAGGAATACCAGTCTTAAATGCATGTGTACAGGAATACCAGTCTTAAATGCATGTGTACAGGAATACCAGTGTTAAATGCAGGTTAAAATGCAAATGCATGTGTACAGGAATACCAGTCTTAAATGCATGTGTACAGTCTTAAATACATGTGTACAGTCTTAAATGCATGTGTACAGGAATGTCTTAAATGCATGTGTACAGGAATACTAGTCTTAAAATACAAATGCATGTGTACAGGAATGTACTTAAATACATGGAAGGAATACTAGTGTTAAATGCATGTGTACAGGAATACCAGTCTTAAATGCATGTGTACAGGAATACTAGTCTTGAATGCATGTGTACAGGAATACTAGTCTTAAATACATGTGTACAGGAATACTAGTGTTAAATGCATGTGTACAGGAATACCAGTCTTAAATGCATGTGTACAGGAATACTAGTCTTGAATGCATGTGTACAGGAATACCAGTCTTAAATGCATGTGTACAGGAATACTATTCTTAATTGCATGTGTACAGGAATACTAGTCTTAAATGCATGTGTACAGGAATAAAAGTCTTAAATGCATGTGTACAGGAATACCAGTCTTAAATGCATGTTATGGAAGAAAGTAACAATTTGCATTGGATTTCTAGCACTTTTTGCATTGAAATAAATCATCTGAATTATTTTTGCAGTGAAAATCTTTCTACAAAAAATAATTCAATGCAAGAAATTTCAGTGCAAAAAAATTCAATGTCTAAAAATGTTGTGTTAGAAATTCAGGAATACCAGTCTTAAATGCATGTGTACAGGAATACCAGTCTTAAATGCATGTGTACAGGAATACTAGTCTTAAATACATGTGTACAGGAATACCAGTCTTAAATACATGCAACCTTATGATTATTGTTCTTTGAATGACTACCTTAAATATTCTGTTTGTGGTTAGAAAGCTGTGATTGCAGTTACAGATCAATCAAAGAATCAATATCCATCATCAGAGAGAGATAACCTAAACGATAACCTTAACTTATACAGAAGATTTTGGATTGAGAACTACGCGTAGTAATTATGGCTACAAGATTGGCGTGTTGGTCGATTTCCTCAAACATGTCTTGAAGGCAGATCTAATTAAGCACATCTTCAAAGCAAAAATACATAGTTAGTTGATACAGTGGACTCCTCACATGTTTTCTTGCCAACTCTCCACACGGTCGACCTGTCGGGGTAAGCTGAAGACTCATCTTCACTTTGTGTAACCCGTTTTTACTTTGCAACCGTGAACGCAGCCCTGGACTCATTCACTGTCTTGTCAATTATCATTCACACCAGGTCCCTCTCAGTCACTACTAACTATTAAGTGTGTACTTGCTTGCCCTCTGCTTCCCTGTCTTGTGCTTCATTGTTGCGTTGTTGTGTCGTGTCCTTTCTGTTGGAGTGGTTTCGTTAGAGTTATGTATTTAGTTGTCGCTACATGGCACACTTTTTTTTCAACGCTCTATATTTTTTGTCTAATGTTTGTTTTGTCTGTTTACGAAATAAACCGCCACCGAACAAGATTATGCCTGCGCCTTGATTCCTACCACTCTACACCATTACATTTAGTGACACGACCCTGAGAGGTGTGTTTTTTTGTGAGTACTATTTAATGAAGCAGCCAGTTGAGGACCTGTGAGGCATCTGTTTCTCAAACTCGACACTCTAATGTATTTGTCCTCTTGCTCAGTTGAGCACCGGGGCCTCCCACTTCTCTGTCTGTTCTGGTTAGAGCCAGTTTGCCTTTCTGCGAAGGGAGTAGTACACATAATTGTGAAAGAGCTTTCTTATGATCACTTAGCCTTTTAAAGTGGTTCACTTGGATTAGCAAAACACATTGTGCAATTGGATGGAACACAGGAGTGATGGTTTCTGATAATAAGTCTCTGCACCTTTATGCAAATGTTGCAAACATTTAAGCTTAGATGTTTCCGGGTACAATAGTAATTTACAACATTAACAACGCCTACACTGTGTGTCTGATCAATTTGATGTAATTTCAATGTTTTCTGACAGTATGTCTGGTTCTATGAAGAAGAAAAAAGCAATCAGTGAGGTCTGAAGACCACGGTTTGAGAAACACTATATTAGACAGCCATTTCATTATTGAAAGTGTCACTTTTGGGCTACTGACTCACTTGATGGAATTTTCTCGGATGCATTTTGTTGTTCCAAATCCCGGAGAATTTTCTCTTTCACCCACGGGAACTCTTCCTCAAGGGACTTTAAAAATGTACCAAAAGCCCGAGGACCTCGAGTGGGAAGGATATCCAGCAGTCTGCAAGTTTTCTTCTTGTTGTTCTGTTGCGCCTGAATCTCTTCCACCTGGCTGTCTGTTAAAATGTTCTCCTGGTACAGAAGCTGAACGATAGTGTCATCAATTAAGATTTCATTTGACAGGTTCACTCGGTGCTTCCGGAGAATTTCTTTGTGCTTCGGATCCATTATCATTAAAAAAGCAAACATGGGTTAGTTGAACAAACATTTATGTAGTCAGACTTAGACTATATTAAATGTCTGACACCAGCTAAATAGTAGTCCGTGCGTAACGTAGGTTTGTTGAAACCGTTAACCGCATCATGACGCACATTATTGATACATTATCGATACTCTACTGCCATTCTAAAGTAATGAGTTTAGGTGTGCGTTTGTGAATCTGTTTACGTCCTTGTCATTGGCATTGTCCGACTAGAAATGTGAGCCAACCGGAACTATTATTCCTGCCTGGAACGTATTGTGTCAGAACGTGTGAACATTGCGCCACATTTACTTGCGATAGATAAGTTTCAACAAAGCTTCAAACTATTTCTGAATTGTATCCATTACAAAAACATGTAGTTGCGAAACAGAGTTTATTTTCAACAATTGTATGTAGGTGCGTCCACGCTACGTCCTGTGTGACATAACACGGAGGGACCGGCATTTGTCCAACACATACATACTCTTTTTGAATAGGGGAAATGTCGATTTTTTTGGGCTCGTGGGGCTGGTCAAAAATGGGAAAGGGAGTTTAAACTCTTATTTTTGGTTTCAGGCGTATTTACGGTGTTTTCTGTGGTTTTCGTTAATTACTTTATTCAAGCCTTCCCTTGCCTTGTCTTTTGGTATTTCCTCAAAATGGAGCAATAATGAAAGAACATGAATTGTGTCCATTAGCAGGGTTGCCAACTCTCACGCATCTGGCGTGAGTCTCCCGCTTTAAGCATCAATCTCACGCTCTCACACACAAGCAAGAAATGTCACGCCAAAATCTAAATTCTCCCCTTTCAATCCGCTAATTTTCTGTTAATGACAGACTAGACCACATCGTATTAACAGGAGAGGAGGTTAAAGCCCTCAGCTGTAACATATTCTGTCTACAACGTTCTCATTGCAATATTCTCTGATTGTTGATTCGCTGAAACCTTGAACCTGAAACGTCACCGGATACGTCAGTTGCGTGTGAAAAGTTCTGAGAGAATCATGGTTAGGAGCCCGACCCAACTGATGCGCGATTAAAAGTTTGCATGACAATTAAGGTGAGCTGATAATAAAATGGTGTGCCTTGTCACTACAGCCTTGCCTTGCCTTAGCAGACTCTGTGTGCGGAGAGTTAAACTTTAGTTGCAAACGTTGTCTGACGTGCGTTATGTGGGCTAGCTAATTGCTTAATAAAATAGGCTCATGGTAGAAATTACGTTTTGTTAGATGAGCTTGCTGAGCTACTTAAAAAAAAGCAAAAATACATATGTTACCTTAGGATAGATTTGTTTATTCAAAGGCTGAAGAAATCTGGACACTCAGGTGATAATTTGAATGCAATCTCTTAATGCGTGTGCTTTATTTATGCATATTCTACTGCACATGTAAAATCATAATTGTTTTACAGGCCAGAAGGGCAGAGATCAAAATGGCAGTGACCCTGGTCAGCCACAACATCCCATTAGCCTTCACAGATCACCTCAGCCCGCTATTCAAAGAATGCTTTCCCGATTCTAAAATTGCCAAGAAATATGGTTCTGCAAGAACAAAAACATCAGCCATCATTCTATTATTATTTTGCCTAAATCAGGGTTTATACACAGTAAACAAAGACTGAAATATTTTTTTATTAGGGTTAGGTTCACCAAACATTTCCTCTGCACGCTCATGCCCGCGTTCTAGAATTTTACAGAGTCTCACTCCAGCCGGAGTCCCAAAGTTGGCAACCCTGCCATTAGCCTATATTTTTTTATAATGTGGAGGTAGAAATATGAAGAACAAACATGCCTTATTAATAAGTAGAACAGAAATCACATCCGCTATCATTCTATATGCAACATCTGAGAATGTTGAGCCACTAAACTGCCCTGACCCCATATTTTTGCAGATATGTCAGGATGGCCAGCAGGTTGGAGCGTCTAACCAGCAATCCAAACTTAACACAGAATTACTGAGCTGCACTACTTTACATCTGTAGTGACATCGGCTTATGCAACGTTTTCCAGATCATATCCATACCCTGCAAAGCAATTACTTAAATAAATTCTGATATGAGAACGGGAAAACATGGTGCCTGCCTGCTGTATACTTAAGAGTCTTGTCTTTTCCAACAGTCCCTGCCAATCATTGATGTGACAAACATCTTCCATTTTGTCATAAAAAATATCTTGCCACGTAACCAAGCAGGGTTATTTGGGTATTACTCTGAATCATTTTTTGCACCATATTTTACAATGACACCCCTCTCCTGAAAAAAAGCTTAGCTGGCTTGCATGCAACAGTTAACAGACAGTCAGAGAAGTTCTGTTGTGTTTGTAGGACAGCTACGGTGTCCAAGTTGGATGTTATTTAATCCATTTAGTTTAAAGGTGTTGAACAAAATCACCCTATTGACCAATAAACATTCACAAGGCATTTTACGGACGGTGCATCCTTTGTGGGGGTTGACGTGTTTACTGTTTCCTTGTTAGCAATGGCATCATGTCCTTGTATATACCCTCCTCTATTTTGTGATTGTGCAACATAAGTATTGAATAAGAATCAAATTATATAAAATGTGGACAAATTACTCGCAGTACAGAACATGTTTAGACTGCATTGTACAAACCAATCGGTCAAATACCTGGCCGGCTGTCGATGTCATAGAATGGATTCATGCTGAAAAGGCTGTGTCGATATAATCTGGAATGGTTAGACTGCTGTTGGGACTCAACAAGCTGGTCCGGAAGATAATTATGAATATTAAGCCATGGTGATAATGCATTTTACCTATTGTTATATAATTGAGTAGCCTCTATGTATTGTCCAGATTTGAAAGAAAAAAAAACTATTCTGATATTGAGGTAGTAGCTTTTGGTCATCATTTTAAATAGAGAAACTGTGTTTTAGTGTCAGTTTCTGTTTTCAAAGTGCATCATGGCTATACTAACCATGTGATACCCATGGTGTGGTAATTGCTTCAGTGACACCACAGAAACTGACCTGAAATTGTTTTTGGTTCATGCACATGACAGTGACATCATGTAATCACCAACATATGTTATGGTTTATTTCAGGAATGAGCAGATAATTGTCAGTAGTTCCTTACGAATTACCTTATGCCTGGGCATTCAGTAAGATTTGTTGTTACTGAAAACTGAGCAAATCCCCCGATGCGCAAATCTCTTGATGAGCAAAGCCTTTCTTAGTATTGACCATTTGTAGAAATGTGAGAATTTCCTGGAACCTAATGCAATGCAATTATGGATTCTATAGTCATTGTTAATGATTCTTACAAAACACTGGCCCATGTGTCTTTTGACATTTATAGGTCACAGATAACTTATCTTATATCTACATAAAGAAATTGAAAATCCAACCCCTTGTTTTCCTAAACAACATCTACATTGTTTCTTCCTTAGATTAATTATTGCAACAACGACAAGATGTAGGCATGTAAAGAATCATAGCTGCTGGCTTGTTTCAGATCATTACAGATCAATGCTTTGTAATACCATGTTCTGTTTTGAGGTGTCAATGCTAAAATTGATCAAATTAGCTAGCTGTCTAACCAACAATGCAAACATAGTTGTTTTCAACCAATTGAAGCCAACCAAAACTGTTATGGCACAATATATTTAATATGCAATAAATTCACTGTGACAGACAATAAACCCAACCACCGGTATGCCACTCCTAATAATGGCACACAATTAAAGCAGATGATATAATTTTTCTGATGTAGGATGACTAACTTTATATCCTGTTTAGCAACTAAAGGAAGGGTGCATCACAGCCACAAACTAAACAGGAGTGTCAGACGTGCAATCCTACCCGTTCATTTTGTCTCCCTGGGGACGTGAAACACGCAATTAAAAACAACATCCCCTAAAGATTTACTCGGCAGTGGCCTAAACATGTCCCATAAACACCATCACTCTTCGCATCTAACTAAGTGTTTTCCATCTCATAGGGTAGACACTGACATAGAATGTGTCCCACTGTCTCCAGCACTTCCTGACTGTGGTCACAACACCCATTTGTTTTCTGACACGTTTCAATCTTAGCATGTGCTTACACTTTCCCCTCAGCACGACTCCCTCTCTGGCTCAACATCCTTCACACTACAACCACAATTGAGCTTCGCAGGGGCCTTCCCTACCTGTTAAAACTCCCAGGACCCCCCCCTGGACCCTCTGTGCAGCCTATCCAAGCTTTACCGGTCACGTGTTCCTCAAAACGTTCTGGAACTTGGTGTGCTGTGTGGCAGGGCACATTATTCTGGGGAAAGAGATCCTTACACCATCATGGAATAACCTTGTCATGAAGGAGTGTAGCTGACCTGCAACAATGATTAGGCAAGTGGCACGTGTCAAATTGACGTCTACATGAATGCTCGAACCAGGGTTTCACCGCACCACAAATGGTGTATTATAAGTAAAACTTTGATCAAGATGATGAAATCAAACAGAAATGGTACTTATACTTTTTTATTGAAGTTACTGGAGTTTGTGCATCCAAGAGGGTTTGATGGGAAATGTGAATAGGATCTGCCCAGGGATTAGCGTAATGTGACAGTAGGATATTATTACACAACATGGAACAGTTAAAAGTGATTGCCCTGAGGTTGGAAAGCGGGCGGGTCGATCTTCTGACTTCCTCGGCTTTATTATTTTTAAATATAGTATATTTCATTGAATCCCCAGACTCACAGAAATGTGGCCGTTTCAGATTTCTTCTAGGAAAGTTGTTTTCATGACAAACATTGGCAAGACCCTCATTCTCCTTCCACCGGCTTGTCGTCTTGTTATCTTTTGAGGATGCATTAAGGAAAAGAACTCTCAAAAGTTCAAAACAATATTGTGATGAAATGTGCAAAACCGGAAAACATTTGCATAATTTAGTGGATGTCGCCACCCCGTTATCTTGAGCTCAATTATTGGCTACATTTTTGATTGACTGTTCTATACGCTGTATTCAATTGCTGTGCAGGAGTTATTGAATTGGGTCGCCTGTGTAAATGTTGTTTAAAAAGTACTTTTAATAAAAAAAATATTACAATTGTTATTAAGTTGTCATTAAGTTAACAAGCTAAACCTCTGTTGTTGACAGACATGCCTACATGTCCTCAGAAACGTACACAGTTGTTGAGCCATGCCAAAGTAGTTCTAAGAATATCTATGCTGCTCGTGGCTGTTTATAATGGCTTAATAATAGGACACTCTAGAATTAGTAGCGAATCGCTTTAATAGTCTGCTGAGATGTGAGTTTGAGCTCTGGTCTTATCTTTTAATAGGCCGTTACCAGGCTTCATATTTGCATCACGGACAAGCATATCAATTGTGAGAACAAAGATGCTACCGTGCAGTGTATTTGCCGCTCAAATATCCATGTAATAACGGATATTAGAACATGAAGGACCAGTGATTGATAACAGAAAGCCACAAAAAGGAAATAATATAATTTGAATTAAAGCAAAAGCTTGTTTAGATGGCCATTACATTAGGGACTAATAGGTTATTTACTGTTTTAGTCTGACTTTAACTTGTGGCCTATTATTATTATAAACTGGCAACCATGAGGCTTTTCCGAATATACTCCCTTTACTAGCGGTTAGCTTAACTTTGAGTCCTGTCTCATCCAATCCCTCTTCAGCCATGCAACAATGTTTCATTGCAGCATGCCATCTAGTTGTCTTACATTATAAAAGGAGTAATACATTGTGTGGAGTGATATTAACATCTAATTCTGACTTTCTCTGGTATGTCATGGAACAATGCAAGCAATTTGGTCTGTATGGTATTATTGTTGGCAATTTGCAGGTGACTTGAGGTATAATATAACTCAGACAGGATTTACATTTCATTGATGTGTCCAGAATGCAAAATCTATGTCCGTATTTCAAAGCTGTCTCTTTAATAGAACTACTTGCACTCATGAAGGCTGTTTCTTGGACCCAGTGGTTTTCTCAGAAATACACTCCATGTTAAGTTGTGTCAGGGGCAGACTAGGATCAGAGATCCGCCCTGGCATTTCTATCAGGGGCAGACTCGGACCAGAGATCAGCCCTGGCATTTCTAACAGGCACAACATCCCTTTTTCCTCTCTTGAGATCCCCATGTAGTATATCCTTTAACTGACAAAAAAAACTTTCCCAGTAATTATCAAACTATCTAGGTAAACGGGTCTGCTGGGGAGAAATGGACTAGCAGTGCTTCTCCAAAATGCCAGATGGCCAGGCAACTCATGGGAAGTGTTCAACGGGAAGTTTTTTTTCACCCTGTTTAATGCAAACCTTTCTCCTTGAATTCTGATGTTAATGGTTCTTGGAAATTGGGGACTGGGGAATGCTGCTGACTGCACGTACAGCAACCAACAGCATTTATAACCAACCTGTAACTCATGTGACAGATTGAACACTGCCCATAAAAATGCAAGCATGCCTTAATGCACATATGTGTCGGGCCCCGGGCTTAATCATTCTGTCCACTTCTCATGCAAGATACAAAGTCTGATCTGATCAATCCAGCGCTAGCTAGGACAAATGCAGTCTGTGGTCTCTTTGCATCACATACAGCGTATCCTCTCAGTGGGCAAGCTACAGCAAAACGTTTTTTTAATTTGTATCTGCAGGCCCCAAGTCTAAATGTCACAACCTGCTTTAGATGCCGCAAGTCTGCAGCCAATTAACCCACGGAGAGCAACACTGTGCTGTGACACGACAAGTCCTGTCTCAAAAGCAGAAATCGTTGTTTTATAGTCCGACGGCGATTCAATTCTGTTTCATTTTATATTAATAAAGAAAAAGAATTATACCCCTAGCCTCTAGACCTAAAACCCACTGCTATATGTAAACAGAAAATAAACGTCACACAGAGATAGTCATTTTCAATCCCATTCTTTGGGGGTTTTATTCTCTGGTTACATCACAGAGAAGACGTACTGTAGACAATTGTTTTTAAGCACCATTATGACATTTGATGATTATGACATCATGATCAAGTATTACGAGTAGATTCTGGAATATTCCGTGAGACATTGTTCACTGAACCTTGGTTGTACAGCATGTACTTTATATTGATAATGAATCTAACAACATAAAGGAGCACGGTGACACCCATGTCACATGTACTACCACCTCCCAAACAGCAGAGCAGAGGCAACCGACAACCTTCAACCGTTACGATAAAGCGTGCCTTCACGGTTTCATTTAGTATCTTTGTTTCAGAGTTTTTCTAGGAAACACAGCAGCACAAAAGTCAATAAATACTTACAAAAATATTGATAAAAAAACAAGCACACAGATCCAATGAAAACCCCTGGGTGAACCTCCGATATGCTCAAAGAGTTGCAATTCATTCTTTTGTCAAAGCCATAGAGGCTGGATGTAACATCCTACTATGTTACACCCTAGTACTGTAGCCGTTTAAGCCAGTCTGTCTCACCGAGGTCTAGTTCTGCTGTGCGAGCAATGAGAATGGACTTGATCAAAAGAGCATGCTATTGAAGGCGAATGCAGCGATGAAGTATTGACGTTTCACAGAACACTAATGTGTTGTGGGAGCAACATCCAGGATTGATTACATCCCGAAAATCAATGATCTTTTTATCTCGTAGTAAGAGGCAGGGCGAGACCGAGAGAACCCAGCGCCAGGTTCTGAGCTGGTAATATTGCTTGCACTTTTTTTCGCCACCACAATATCAGGACCGAGAATGAAAAAAGCCTTTGTTCCTTCTACGATTGCGATACCAGAAGAAATTAAATAATACAGGATATAAACAAATGAAAAAGTGGACAGTGTCAGATGCTCATGTCTCAGACATGAAGGCAGAGTCTGTAAAGCAACAACATAGAGTTCGGAAAAAAGAATGAAAAACATTCGTGTGCCAACTGCCGCCCCTTCTCGGTCTAGTTCGGGGGGGTCTGAAAACATATACATGTTTCAGACATTATGAACATGCCCAGTCTAAAAGGAACCCTTCGCTCCATGTCGTAGGCACCATTTGATGAAAGACTGTAAATGTCAAACATCTGATTCGTGCCAGTAGTTTGGAAGTGATCCCTCATAGCCTGCCTGAGGACAAGTTGGATCTATAACCATATTGCTCAACCCAATTTGTCATTCTAGGAGGGGGTGTCAAGCAGTGTTTAGGGTTCGGGGCTAAAGAGGTCTCTCCAGACTGGGCAGTGGTTGGACTTCTACTACATGTAGGGTGCAACGCACTACATCCTGCTTAGAGACAAGTGAAGCTGGTTTTGTCCCATCCCACATTTGGGATTTGTAGTCCCACTACACATTGTAGCTGTAGTCCACCAGGTAGTCCTTTAACCTGTTAGGTAAAGGCAGGTCCTGCACCTGCCTCGTGGCTTTGTTGATAGTAATCCGGCACAGGTGCTGAAGGGAGGGCGTGGCTGTGTACACAGGCTTGGTCAGCAGCAGCTGAACTGTCCCATTGGACGGGGCCAAGGGCTGAGAGGCACCTAATGATGACGCTCCTTTACTGGTAGTTCTGGACAGCTGCACGTAGTGCTCCACCAGATGCACCACACTGTCAAACTGCTTGAGCTTGGGCTTGATCAGCACCACCGAGTCCAGTTTAAACTTGCCCTCCTTGTACTCGATTCGCAAGTTGGTGGGACCGGCGGAGGTCATGGCGGAGATGGTGAACAGGTAGTCCCTCTGGGAGCTGTCTCGTACCAGAAAAGTGCCCTCAGAGGCATCCTGAAGAATCTCTTTGGCTTCGTTGGCAGTCAGGCTTCCCCAATACCAGCCTGTTCAGTGGAGAAAGTCACACATTTATTAAGACAAATAGGCAAGAGGAAACAGCATTCTTTTGACGAAACACAACACTGGATTTCTTTGTACAAGAACATAAAGTCACATGTCAATAAACACATGCACAAAATATCCAACCAACCCCACTCTGCAATACTTGTTTGGGATAACAAATATAATTATTTAAAATTGTTAACCCTAACCGTAAGCCGTAACCAAGACCTGAACTTAACTCTTACCCTAATTCTACACATAAATCTAACACAATCTCTAATCTTAAACTTAACTCTAAGTCAGATAAAGCTTCTAAATAAAGTGAGGATCGGCAAAATTTCTCCACACAGACAATTAAGTTAGACATGACAGAAAACTTACAGTACATGTACATCAGAGCTAAATTTAAATCATAAAGCTAAAAGGGGTTCTCTGTCGTTTCCTCAAGAATTTTTAAACAAATTCCACATGGTCTTGCGAGTGAGTAAGCTTAACAGATGTTAAATTCTAAAATGCAGTGACTTTAAGAGTAAAATGTGAAGAATCTGTGCTGTTTATTTAATAAATGACAGTCTCCCTCACTCACTCTCTCACTTTTCCCCTCACAAGAAATCAAATTATTCTAGATCTAGATTTGTAGAGGGTCATGATGAGGTAATAAAAATGTAATCTTGTGTGAATTACTGTATGAAATGCAGCATGATGTAAGCTAAGACAGGAACAGCTATAGCAAATAGTTTGATTATATCCTGTCTATAAAGGGAATGCCAGGAAATATATGAAATGTGTCTAGGTGCATAAATCCCATTAACTCATTGTTGGCTAGACAGTTTACAGCTAACAAACAGCAATAGAACCAGGGTTAAGCCATCTCAACGCACATCTATATTTCCAGACAGCAGAAAAAACCTGATTATACATTTTTTATAAATGCATGCATCTAAAAATGCATTCAACAAGTTTCATGTTTTTATGGCCCTAAATAAAGTATTCATAATTCCTAATAACTGAACACCTCAATTTATAATAGAATTTCAGCGGCTCATTGTGCTTCTTGATTCTAGAAACTCAACAACATTTTTAGGTAAAACATCCAATTGAATTGAAAATGAACACTATTCTTGAGACGTCCAACATTGGTCTGCCTTTTTTCGTCAAAGTGAAAGCTCATTGTAATATTTCCGGAAGGGTTGTGCAAGTGTTAAAATAATTGCCTATTACGAAATGTCCCAACAGAAACAGTGACAAATGTATACAAATGTTGATGATGCCAAAAATGTTGGTGTTTATAACACACATGTATAACAGCAAATTTCGAGAGCAAGCCGTTACTGTTCAGGATAAATAAGGGTGTAATGTGATCGTTGATGCACTCTAAGTGCGCTTTGTCGTCATTTTCAACCATGCATTATGGGTACGTTGCTAAAGACAAACAATGGCCACATGCATTATGGGTGCGTTGCTAAAGACGAGCAATTGCCACATGCATTATGGGCGCGTTGCTAAAGACAACCAATGGCCACATGCATTATTAGCAAAGATATACACAGACCATGGGTGGGTAGTAAAGTGCTATGAGCACGTTTTGTAAAAAAATGTATTTCAATTTGAGTTAGTGAATTCAAATACTAGTTCACTTTAGTGACAATAGTCATTTATAACATCAACAATCTCTACACTGTATTTCTGACCCATCTAATGTGTTTTTTTTCTTGGACCAAAAATAGATCTTCAAAAACGGGGACATTTCGAGGCAGCCCCAACATTTCAACGGTAGTGTACATTTACAGATTGTCAAGATATACATCATAGACTATAATATACAGTATAATTGGAGATGATAATTCAGTTAGGCGATTCCGACTCAGCCAGGACAGCAATTACCAGAAGGAGTTGCTATCCGTCCTGCGACAGCACTGTGAACGGGAGCATATATGAGCAAATGATTGGTCTAGTTATATAGGAGATCAATGTGATTGGAGGCATGTGCTAAAGAAATGCCCCTGACAATTCAATAGCAGTAGAAACAGCTTTAATTAGGAGCCCGGAAGGTTCTTTCTCTGCAGAGTAAATAACTGTGTTAACGTCTGTATAGGACTGATTTATTAGCGAGTACAACTGCTGTGGTTACAATGGAATCCAGAATCTGATTCTTGTTTCACCAAACAGGATTTTGACTAATCAGATGAGATCTTTACACATCGGATCGTCTTTAAAACAAATCTGGTTAGTTATACGATTAATTAGTGCCAACAGATTAGAATTGGTCTGTGTAAATGCAACCAAAGTTGTCATCAAATAACTTTGCTGTTTCTCACGCTACAATGGCACAAGCATGCATATTGACAGCATGTACTAAAGTGGAGAAGAAGATATATGTCTAGTCTTTATGAAACTTTATTACCTATTTATACGTGGTATCTGTGGAACATTTCTCAATCTTAGCTTTGTACTAAAATATTATTTTTGTGTATTGAGAAAGAACAGTGCTGGTAATTCAAATATTATTATTTTTATTCACTTCCAGAAACAATTGCCAAGGTATACATTACATATGATTAGGAGGTGCACTGTTAGTAAATTGTTTTCAAATATATATGTATTTAGGTATACCACATCTATGGCAGGCTTAAATAATGTTAATTTCAAATGTGTAGCTTTCATTATCTGTGTTTGCTGTTATGGTTTACCATGAGGCCTAGAACTTAATGAACAAAATGTGTTCAGTAATTTCCTAGGAGTTTATTACTGTTCACACATTATGTTCAGATGTAGCTGGAAAATGTAACCTAAAATCCAAAGCCCAAACTATATGAATTAAGAACAGTCCATCCGTTATCAGTGACAACCAGTGAAAAATAGTTAGAGGCTGAAAAGTTAAACTTTCTTTACTTAGAAGTAAAAAAAACGTTTAATGGGGACTCGAATATGATGTACTGTTCACAAGTTATACACCAAAACAATCAATGAGTGTATATGTAATTTAGTTTTAGGTCCAAAATGTTAGGGAGCAACTCAGTTACTAAACTTAAATTCCTATCTAAAGTATAGCTAATTTCCTTAAGTACAGATTTTTTTTAGCTATAGGCGTGGACATACGATTGTTTTATTTTTTTTAACAACAGCTATTTTTGTTTTATTTCCATGCGATATGATCTCATTTCTGATAAATAACTGGAAAGTAGGCCTACTAGAAAAAGCTTTCTGTACAAATGCTCATGATAGACCACATATGCTCCATTGTTCTACGCTTCAAAAGGAAACAAGTATAGAACACAGCAAAATATGTCAAAGGGTTAACAAAATCTACAATGCATTTACCGGTATTTCAAGTTATTTTCTTAGGAACTAGGAAATTGGGGCACACGCACTCACCTGTGTTTTTCAGGTCTTTCATGGCGCGCGCTATTCGATTCTCGTCCGAAACTACAACTCCGGACTCGGTTCTTCTCCCATGTTCTATGGTCTCCGTGGATTCAGATGAGTGGCAGGTCATTGAGGAAGCACCCGAAAATACCAAAAGACATCCGACAGATCCAGCGATATTCCACAAAAGACAGGGACAGGCAGTTGTCCCGCGATCGCCAGACGCCCTGTGTTTCTATGAATGAACGTGTCCGCCTGTAAGCAACAAAGTAAATACACGCATGTTAGATACTGACCTGATAATAACACAGATACATTCACATATCACATGTCCCCAGCATTTGAAATGCACAGCAATACGTGAGCCAGACCTCATCAATACGCTCGGTAAATATTAAATAACACATTTTCATTTAAATGTACTATAGCCTCATATTTATATATACCATCACTGTGTAATACCATTAATATTTGATTGCAGTATATCAGTTCTAGGTGCACCTATTGCTTGGTGCAGGCTAAATGCACGTGCATTGTATTCTGATCGTGTTTTAATACCCACCAATATTAAAGCACGTGTCGTTTACTTTACGTGTTATGTTAAAACAACCTGCCATTTTAGGACACTTACCTATATAATCATGTGTCTAGCACCAAATGGCTCATCCGACGCACATTCAAATGCGCAGTTCTCAAACACACAGAAACCCGACCGTGCCAGTCGGAACAAAGCGCACCCGCACAGCCGCAATGCACGTGCAGAACACCGCAATACCTTATAAAAACCACATCGCGGACAATAAAAAGCCTACAGATGACCGGAGTTTCATGTCATGTTTTTCTTCAGTCCGGCCGATGAACAATTTTGCGACATTAGTTAGAGCACAAACACACAGGTAAACAAACTCCGAATATCCTCTAACCGGTGTAATAAAATAAGCGATTCATTGGTGACTATTCATAATATTCCAATTGTTAAAAAAAATTTAGTCACAGAAAACTAAGCTTGTTCTGTTTTTGTTGCGCACACATATCACAATGACGGTCGCGTTCCTGCCGCATTCGGTCCCCCGGGTTAAAAACACGGCGAAACGCAAAAGCACAAAGACACATTTCCAAGAACTTTCCAGGAACCGGGTCACGTGGTGTGAAGAAGCGGAACCATTTTTAAGGTCGCGCCAACTAAACCGGCCGCAGCTATAATGTGTGCTTGTGCGTGAGATTATGACCGACTAACCCGAATACAAATTCAATAGATTATGTCCTCATCCGAATGATTGACCTATTGGTCATTATTTAATCGCAGGAGATGCAGTCAGTCGTCACGCTGCTCACATCCACTGAGGACGAGTATCTACGAGTTTACTTTGGTTTCTTGCAACGCCAGGAGAGACACCAATGTGGACGTCGTAATTTCCGTCTCCCACTTCTAGTTTGCTCCTGGAAAACAAATTGAATGGGCACGCTGAGACAACCCTTCTCTTCAAAGCCGTTTTGAGAAAGACACCAGAGGTGTGCACACAATTAAGAACCTTCCCATGTGTGTTTCATGCGTGCGTGCGTGTGTATGAGGCGGGGTGCTTTTCGTACGGTTTCCTTAAAATGCACAGCATGGGGCATTCTGGGCACAATATAAAGCAGGCATATACTAAAAATAATCTATGCAATTGCCTGAAAACGTTAAACATTCCTGATTTATGCCTTTTAAGAATATTTTAATATCACAAACAAAGATAGTTCGTAACAGTTACAGTCTGTTCAATGTGATGGAGAACTGTTTAACGGGTCAGTGTTTCCAATCGTTTACTAGAATGTTATTATACTTACACAAAAAGCTAATATATATATATCATTTTTATGCGCTGGTCACAACCGAACAAAAGTGATGCTTGCCACAAAAAGTGTCAAGTGCGAGTCGACCAAAATGTACTTTTAATATATCGACATTCAAGACAGTTACTTTAAAACTAAATTCCAAGAAAATCCTTTCAAAGAAACTGGCAATTTCATGGAAACCATCAAGTGGCCAGTTCCCTGAGCGCTGCTGAATCCTAACATGCCTGCTGAAACACATTAACCCTTAAAATTCCATTACATTTCATTTAAAATTAACTATAAACGTAATTAGATATATCAAGTATATAGAAACAAATTGTGAAGAGTGTTTTGCCTAGAAAGCCCAATATTCTGTTTTCCAAAAAGCCCATGTAAATATTTCTTCCTGGAACAAAATTATCATTGGCTTTTTCTAGGCTAAATAAAACCAGACAGGGTAGGACAATGACAGTTAGGCAGAATGTTCATTTTGGAATAACTCAATCATATAAACTGGAACCAACATTCTTTGTTTATTTATTATTTGTTTTAACAACCACATAAATGTGTATCTATACTGAATGAATGAACCAATTAGTTCATGGAAAACACAGATATTAAAACCAATATTCAGAAAACCATCATGCATTACAACATGCTTGCAAATCTAATAAATATTTTTTTAAATGTAAAATGGTGGGGCGGGTCTGCTCCAGTAACACCTGGAATCCATTACAGTTCCTTCCCAAGAGGTGAGGCACCAGGAGGCCTTCCACTACCCCTGCTGTGACCCAGAAGGCGAGGAGAATGGAAGTGACAGACACACTGGACTTCCCTGTGAACACAGTTGAAGGGCAAGGTACAAAAGCGGTCCATCTTTTGGTGAGAACGGTGAACTGCAAGTTGTTTTTTAATGGTACTCCACATAGATAGATCAGTAGATAGGCTAATGTGATACAGCCTCTATAAATCAGAATGGAGCAATTTGGCAGCCATCTTGCCTTCTAAACCATCTACAAAATAAAATATGATATAAGTGGCATTTTAAGTTCCTATAATGGTTACATTTTCTTAATATAAATTAAATAACCACTGTCATGCATAGCATAATGCATACAATAACAACATCTCAGAGCATTAACAAATCCATTAAAGTTTACATAGTTTCAATAGTTTACATGGTTTACGTAGTTTCAATAGTTTACATGGTTTACATGGTTTAAGAGTTCAAATGGGATTTGGTCTAATCTAGGAAGATACAGGATAGTATTTTGAGTACTGAAAATGTATATTTCTTAATGTATATTTCCTAATTTCCAAAGATAACAATTAAAATATCTGAATTGAAATATTTTGCAATTATATTAGCAAAGATGAAAAAAGTTATGTTGCGTTCGTTTACAGTTCACTTGTCAGTCTTTTTTGTTCTGATAAATCAATACTATTACTTTCGAGTAATTGCCAGGAAACTAAAGATTACATAAAATGCAATGTACAACTTCCTTCACAGAACAGCTAAAAAAGTCTCTAACCAGAACAGAAAGAGGAGTGGGAGGCTCAACTGAGCAAGAGTACAAATATTAGTGTCTAGTTTGAGAAACAGATGCCCTACAGATCTGCCAGCTTTATTTAATATTACTCACAAAACACCAATCTCAGACTGGCCAATAAAAATAAAAGATGAGGATGGGGAAAAGAACAAAATCCATGGGCACTGGATTATCTCAAAGGAATTGACAACTAGAATGCCAAAGGTCTGCCAGACTGTAATTGCTGCAAATAGAGGATTGTTTGACGAAAGCTATGTTTGAAGGACGCAATTATTTTATCAAGTACAAAACAGTATTTCAAATGTTTTCAATGACGATATTTCATATTAATTTTGACAAATGTCCTATTCAATGAATTCATGAAAAAAGGACATATCTTATTGGCCACAAACGTTTGTGCAGTAGTAGTAGTTACATTGAAACCTTAATTTAGTTTTGTAGAAATTCATATTTTACAAAATTTGGTATGCTCAGGTGTAACTAGGCTTTTTGTAAACAAAAGCTACCCAATATTGCCACCTGCTGGTTATTGCCAGTAATTACGTTTTAGACATACATTATTTCTCAATCACACACTTGCACAAAGCGCAGGGCTCGCTTTCTTGTTTATGTATTAGAACATGTTGTAAAAAAATGATCATACTTACCTCAATGATTTATCTATTTTATTGTGGATAAATTAGTACGGCACAAAGTAATACCATGACTAGGGTTAGGTGTCTTGACTTCTTAGATAGAACTACATGTCCCAGCTCTGCTGTATTTGCACTCCCGCCAGCAGATGGCGCGGTAGGCGCCGCCGTCAGAATTTAAACAGTAAGCGAAGAAGAAAACTCGCGCTGAAATACAATATGGCGGCTGCGCGGTTCTTTTGAATAGGAATTATAAATTCATCAAAAGCATTACATATTTGGATTAGCTTTTTTTCTGAATCAACATATAGGGATTAGACCAGCGTTGGTGAGTACCTCTGTCTTGTGAGACCTAGTATGTGACTAGTTGCTACATAATAAGTAAAGCACACTTTTACAGTGTTGTGTCATAGTTTCGCTAGCTGGTTGTATATTATTGTTGAAATTGTACAACACGTAGATAAGTAATGACGTTCGTAGTTACAATAATTATAACAATTATGTCTACGTAAGTTCGCTACTTGTCGGGGAATAATGTTCACTAGTTACCGTAGTTTAAAAAGCCTAAATGGCAACCATTGTCTTTCTGCAAGTATTGGCACCCTGGGTAAATATGATCAAAAAAGGTTGATACAAATGCCATTGTGTTTATCAGTTGAATGTAAATATAAGTTCAATCTAACCTTTTTGGTGAGAATGAAAAAAAAAACACTGTCACCAATCCACAGATTTTATGCACTATAGTGGCAAATAACTTTAATTGGAACATGGTCCTATGGGGCGATTGGACTAAAACATAAGTTAGGCGACAATCATCACAGGTTGGTTTGGAGTAAAAGCTGTGTATTATGGAGGTGGGTCTGTGGTGTTTTGGGGCTCTTTTAATGCAAAGTCACTGGGGACCTTATAATAAGTCCCCAAGTACTTTTATGCCAAAACAGATCTGCCTCTACGAGGAGGCAGGTCTCCTAGAACAACAATCAAAAGCATATATCCAAATCCACACACTAAAATGGCTCACTGACCATAAAATCAAGATTTTCCAATGGCCATTAGTCCCCTAACATAAAAACCATTGCCAAACTTGTGGGTTAAGCCAAAGAGAGTACACACGATTCACGCAATTAACCTGATGTTTTTTCTGGTATTGTTGACGCTTGATGACAATATTTGTCATCAAGCGTCAACAACGATTTTCTTTTTTTAGGGAAGCAATGGAAACAGCAGAGACTCGATTCGCCCATTTGTTGCGGCCTATCCGGGAGCTGACGAAAAACTGGGACATTGATGTGGCTTCAGAGTTAGCAGATTACCTGGAGGAGGTAGAAGCGAGAGGCATTTGTTAATATTCTGCTGACTCATTTATTGTTTTCATCAGGTGTCTATAATAGTTCAGATTGGACTGGCCCTAGTTTAGGCCACCAAGCAGCACACATTTAGATTCTTTGTAAGGGGCCAGGAGAGGGCTTATGGTGGGTAGAGTACTGGCTGATGGAGGACCATAACACCCAGTTAGCAGAGAGTTATTTGATAACTTGGTGTTTAAAACTAGCAAAATCAAATTGTTTTGGGATAGGATAGGCTTGTAGGAGTCAACAGAGCGCTGTTACATTCGGCCTTCAAGACATTTTCTTAACCACGTCTCTGTAATGACACAACTGTCCATTGGTAAATTATAGGCACACCAAGTGTCTAGTGTTAACATGCAGATGAAGACCTTTAAGGACAAGCCAAAATCCTCAGAATATATGTTAGGAATGAGCCTATAATTGGAAAAAAAATGTTTAAGTGAAATATTGACAAGAATAGGTTCGCTTAAAATTTCGGTTGCCTTTAGGAACCTGTTAAGGAAGCATTCACATAACCACCTTTCTGTTTTGAATGCGCATGAAAAGGTTTGTGCTAGTAGTTATTGATTCCATTTTTCTTTCATACTGTCTTCATTTCATCTGGCAGTTGGATGAGATGTGCATCTCCTTCGACGGAGGAAAAACAACTCTGAACTTTGCAGAAGCGGCGCTGCTAATTCAAGGCTCAGCATGCATTTACAGCAAAAAGGTCAGAAGGTGCTTGGTAGAGAAACGTTTTAGACTGGTTTGATGGCATTTTACCAAACAATGATTCCGATGTGTTGTCCGTAAGTAGTAAGGGGATACCTTATAATTATTGTTTAATTCAGGTGGAACATCTGTATAACCTGGTGTACCAAACTCTGGACTACATGAACGACAGAAACAAAAAGTATGTTCCCTGCATCGCGCTGTGTAGACACAAGGCACTACTCAAGCCATCACAGTTTTTGGTGCCTCCTCACTTCATTTGCTGTTGATCTGAACAAAACTGTTTATGTACTTTACAGAAAAGATAAACAAGCAGTGACACCTGGAGAGGACGGTACAGATGGGTCCACAAAAAACAAAACAAATGATGACGGCGGGGTAAGAGAGTGGAGATGTGGGCTGTGACATACAGGGTTTAAAAACACTGGCCAGAGAGCTGTGGCTATGACATACAGGGTTTAAAAACACTGGCCAGAGAGCCGTGGGCTGTGACATACAGGGTTTAAAAACACTGGCCAGAGAGCCGTGGGCTGTGACATACAGGGTTTAAAAACACTGGCCAGAGAGCCGTGGGCTGTGATGTACAGGGTTTAAAACACTGGCCAGAGAGCTGTGGGCTGTGACAAACAGGGTTTAAAACACTGGCCAGAGAGCTGTGGGCTGTGACATACAGGGTTTAAAACACTGGCCAGAGAGCTGTGGAGGGTGTGTGGCAGGCTTTAGTTCCAACCCGGCGCTGTAATCACCTGATTTTAATTATGTTTTTAGTTTACCCTGTTGGACCAGGAGACACAGAATGTCTCGCAGCAGTCTGTGATGAAGAATGAGGGGACAACGGTGGGTTTCCCTTTGATTGGTGTTTAAATGACATGTCGATCTTTAAGCAGATGTGTGTGTGCATATCCACCATTGTTCTGTGTGTGTTCTCTAGAACGTAGATGTGGCTCCACTTCCTCCTGAGTCTCTGATTCTTCCAGAGGCGTTTGAGAAACAAAAGCTTCTTCTGATCAGGTTGGGTTCAAATCCACAGTTTGAAGCGTCTCACCTAATACTTCTGTGGAGCAATGGTATTTAGTTAGCCCATAGATGGTTAACCCATCTAGATGCCTTGTTAATGGAACTTCCACTGGCATTCATATAAGTATATTTGTGTGTGTTTGTGCTAAAGTATCAAAGGGGAGGTGCTAGGCAGCTGTAAAGACTACAGGATCAACACGTTTAGTCCGGACGCCTTGGGGATCATCTGTCTCTTTCTTGCCTCCTCTCAGTCCTCCCTTCTCAGGGACACCCAGCCTAAAACACCGTTGGGGCCCATCCCTCTGTTAGAACTCCAAGGTACAGAAGCATATATAGATGGATACACTAAATCTGCATTACTATATCTATTTATTCTTATTACACTGCTGTGGTAAAGGAAATGAACTGAGCAATGATTTATCAATTCACTTTTTTTCCGTATGGTTAAGAATCATTGAAGGGAATGTTGTACATTTAGTCAAGTAGCATAATGAGATGTGCTAAGGACGCGTTCTAGTTCACCATGACTTCACATGTTCTTTGTGTTTTTCTGGACCATGAATATGACCAAAAGCTGTCTACAAGCAAATCAGTTATGTCAAAGTTGTTCTCTGAGTGGGGTTGTGGCCTCTAGAAAGAGTGAGTTTACCCATTGTTGGATAGGGTGCTCATGCTTTTGTTAATCAGTTTCAGTTTGTTGTCCAATGTGAAATCGAATACAGTAGGGGAATACGAGCGCGTCGGAAATGATCAAGTTTTCATTCAAACGTAAGCTCAAAACAGTGTGAAATAGGCCTTTACTTATGTGCTACGTACCAGGTCCACCTCACGTCAGGTTTTCTTTAATCTGTATTTGTTAGCTCGGGCTGGGTGCTTATCTCCTTATTGTGGTTGTGCGTGAAGATGGCGCGGAGCTTGCAGGAGTGGATGCTGTTGCCGGGGGTGACTGTGGTGACTGTGGTGATGAAGGAGCAGAGAACTTCATGCCCCTAGAGGACAATGGGACGGAGATGGACCAGGGTCTGGAGGAGCATGTTGACAGACACCAGGTTCGAGTGGAGATATCACACATACAGAGCAACCGTACCTCCATGTGTTGGGATTATAATCTCTAGTTGTTCTCATCCAGGCCCTTGGTGAAGGGAGGAGGCTGAGAGAGAGGGGAGTCCAGCCAGTCAGTGAGGAGGAAACAAACAAACAGGTGGCAGAGGAGGACAGGGTACATGTCAGAAGGACTACAGACACTGAGGATAAACCACAAAACATTTATACACAGAATTTATGTTTTTTAAGCTTTATGTAACGCTTGTTTTTGTGATGGTTTTAATGCAGGCAAACATATGGAGGTTACATGACCTTTATGAAACAGTCGGAGAAGACAAGCCTCTGAAAACAGGTGAGGGCCCTGTCCATTCTTTGGGTTACTGACAGCATCACACCGTATAACCTATGTCTGTGTTAAATGCATGTTTTTTTTGCTGTAGGGATATGTTATAAGGTTCCACCCGGTCTGGATGATTCTGGAAAAGGAAAAAGGAAAGGCCCCTCTGCACTGCAAGACTTTTGGAGCTGGTATACTGGCACATGTAAGTCGTGTGTGTGTGGGTGTGTGGGTGTAAAGACTAAATTGAAGGTATCTAAACAGAGATGTTGTTGCAGATGATCCTCCTGAGTCAAAGCTGAAGACGGGACCCAAGTATACAGGTAATAGTGGACCTCACAACTCCATCACTTCTCCTCAAGTTAGTCGATTGTATGATACTCAAAGCCAATGGGGTTTCTGTTACAGACCTGAATTACATCTATTTGAGTAAAATGAAAGACAAACTGAGGACCCGTAAGAAGATTCTGAGAAAAACGGTATGTGTGTGTGTGCCAGTGTTTGGATCACGTGTTTCCCCAGTTATTTAATATCCCCGGCCCACCTCGGCTTTTTTCTTTGGGATCGCCACGGTCCTAGGTCATAGTATGAATGAGAGAGCAGTTGAGTGAATGAGAGGCACACGCTTTAAGCTTGGCTTGTTTCACCTGATGTCTCCTTGCAGTGCTGTACATTAGACATCAGATTAGCACACTGGAGCCCAGGGTGTTGTTCAACACTACAATACCCAATATATCCATACCATTGGAATTATTTAAAGGAGTCACATTGAAGTGCATTGAAAAATAGACATGTAATAGTGAGTTGTAGCCCATTCAAAAGTGCAATTGATATTTAAGAGCGATCTGCAACATATTCTGAAATTGACCCTAAATTCTTGTACTTCTATGGGTTATGAGTGACAGCTGGTGCTGTTCTGACTTTCTGCTTTTGCACTTACAGGGTGTGTTTGTGTCTGACGAGGAGCTGAAGAGGACGTACCTGCAGCTGGATGAAAGGGAAGACGGTGGGGTTGATGATGTGGAGGGCTTCAGACATCACAACTCACCAGACCTGAATGGTGACCAGTCTGACGATGAACATGAACCCTTACCGGTCGAAGACCCAGCTGATTTTCTGTGTGGACAGGACTTTATACCAGGTAGATGCTATTCTGTTTGTCCCGGTTCGCATCCGTATTCATTTTGACAACAATAACAAAAAATACCGGTCAACGGCCTTTGTGAACCAACACCCCAAAAGGCAAAGTATTAAGAGAAATTATGTTTCTGCTCTATTTGTTAAATAGTTCGATAATTGTATTATATTGCCACTAATGTTGATGGGCAATGTAGGTTAATGGCAATTGTGGACAACATTGCTTACAAACAAAAAGCAGAAATACTACAAAGCATAGTTTTAAGTGTTTAGACTGACACTGTTTCTGCTGATGCCAGGGGCGGACTTGGAAGCACTGAGTTATGAAGACCTGGTCAGGAAGAGTGTGGTATGTATATAATGGCATGTCCTAGTCGTGCATTGGTCCAGGCGAAATGTTCTATGTAGATCGCTGTTAAAACACATCCCCTCTTACTTGATTTTAGGAGCAGTTCCTGGTCAACTCCCAGGGTTATGCCCAGGAGACAGCCCTGTCAAAGAGAGTGAAGGAATGGGAGGACAAAATGCAACCAGAGCTCAACTATCAGGTAAACTGGACTACATACTTTAAATCAGTTTCTGTTTGAAAACATGATCTGCCAGTTTTAACTGGATGCAATGTCTGTGTACTCTGCTACAACAGATTACATTGGAATTAATCTAAGGCTTTTGATTTAATTGTATTTTGCACAAAGGTAACTATTGCAATTCTGACATCCCTGTGCTTGGTTAAAAACTTTTTGGACAATTATTGCCTAAATATTTTTTATTTCATGGAACATACCCGTTTTGTGCAGTGAATTAACTGATTAGGCACACCTATGAGGTGACATGTGGAACTGAGCTAACTGTAAACTATTTATTCTTGCTCAAAATACAGAATTTCCTAAATCTGGTTTAGGAGCATCATATACAAAAAAATATAATTTCCCTCTATTGTGACATTAAAGAAAAACACAATGAATTGATGAAGTGGTTCATTTTAGTGACAATTTGATACAAATATAACATTAAGTGTTACACTAAATTACTTTACTTCATGGTGCTGACAACACCTGGGCTGTGGGTTTACCTCCTGTGGGGAGCCCGAACAAATAGAAGTATGACAATGTATGCACTCATTTCTCTAAGTCTGCTAACTTAAATGTGGGTAGATACTTCTGCAATCCCATGTAGCTCTTCGGCTAACCCTTCTAAACCTCCCTGTCTTTAGGAGGAGCGTCCTGCTTTTGACATCCATGACTATGGCGACAGGATCGTAGGGGCGTTGAGTAGCGTGGGCCACAGGAGGTCCTTCGCCTCCGTAGTAAATGGCATGGACAACTTTGAGGCCTGCAAATACATGCTGGCTTCCCTACAGTTGGTGAGTTGTGTGTGCAAATGATTGCGGTCAAATAAAGCGTAACGATTTGGTAACATGGGTTCAGCGTTCGTGCCGCTTAACACGTGATCTGTTCAGATGCTTGATTTGCCTGAATTACAAATTGGTTTTCGATGGATGTGTATTTGCCTTGGAATTCAGGACACGTCAGAAAGAGGTTCTTATTGTGATCTCCTCCTCAGGCCAATGACTACACGGTGGAAATTGACCAGAGTGAGGGTCTGGAGGAGAGCATAGACACCATGGGCCTCACGCTGCTCAACAAACACCGGGCCAACCAGCGATTTAAAAACGCCCCCGTAGCGACACAGGCAACTTCCTGTCCTACATGACCCATTTGTTTAGTTTTTTACCTCGTTTGCGTGACTTGGACTTATCCTGCTCGTCCACAGACCACCCCCATGTGTCTGTGTGAGGCCACTTGTTGTGGACAACTGGTAATGAACGGAACCTGTTGGCACCCGTTCTCTTGCTTGCTCTGCTACTTACTTATTTCCACTTCCTGTATATTGTTGATCTGACTGTCCTCTATATATACATACTGTATTTCTGTCTATCATCGTCTCCTGGTTTTTAGTTAGGAGAAAGCTTTTATTTACCTACATTTACACATTTCACACTGTTGTGTGTTTGAGTTAATTGACAACTCACAAGAATGAACTATTTGTCATTGTATACATTGCTTTTTATTGTATGTAGAACTAGTCATACAATTTCGAGAGCGAGACACCTTTCAATAAATTGCCCTGTGTATTTTAAGAGCATAATCAAATGCAAAAATCATGTTTGGCTGGTTTATAAGAAATATCGTTTTTTTTACATAGCCCAATTTTAAGAAAAAAATAAACATCTACTTTTGTCCATATTGTACTGGTACTTTTTATCCAGTTCATTTTTAGTGTCAGACAAAAACAATCCATGGCACATATAATCTGAAAGAAGCGTTAATATTGTTGTGGTCTGGGCATCCTTTCTCACTGGCCATCTTGGGCATCTGACCTATAGTTTGCTTTACTGGTCATAACAGTACTGTCATTCAATCGGGGAGTTTAACATAGCTTTTCATATGGTTCCTGATGCTCTCAGCAATCTGCGTGTCGTTTTTCATCCTGTTGTAGTAGTCCAGGAAAAGTCCATCTGGGCTGACGAGGTAAATGAGGATGGTGTGGTCCACTATATAGTCTCCGTCATCATCCTTAGGTCCAGCGCTGGCATATACCCTGTAGTCCTTCCCTGCAACCTTCACCTCCTCTGGGGTACCAGTCAAGCCTATCAACCGGGGGTGGAAGTCTTTGACATATATCTCCAGGGCCGCCACGTCGTCTCGTTCCGGGTCGACCGTCACAAACAGCGGCTGGACTGCTGGCAGTGAAGGGTCCTTGTCCAGAGCCGTCACTACAGCAGACAGCTTATCCAGTTCGTCGGGGCAGATGTCCGGGCAGTGGGTAAAGCCGAAATACAGCAGCACCCAGCTGCCCAGGAAGTCTTTTTTGGTCCTGCGGCACCCCCTGTGGTCGAGAAGGCTGAAGTCTCCTTGGCCCACAGCCACCTGTTTCAGCTGTTCTATTCGCTGCCGCCGATACTGCTGCTCCTTCTCGTTGTGCACGTACCACCAGGTGCCCAGAATGCCGCCGCCGAACAGCAGGGTAACGGCAAGACGCGTACGCAGCTTGATCTTAGCGGAGGTTGTGTTGGAGCCCTGGGAGAGGAAGGCTCTCTGGGTAATATGGGGAAGGGAGAGGGGGCAACTGAAACTCTTCTGTGAGTATGTCAGAGGCCATGTCTTGTGTGTAGAAGTGTTTTGTCTGCAAAGAGTGGTTTGTGTGGAATTATAAGTCTGTAGGGTTGCTAAAGACTTCGAGACGCGTCTTGGTAGTCTCCCCAAAGCTTGTTGGCAGTCACTGCCTACGTAGCCTACAAGTCCCAGCATCCTTCTCTCCAGACGAAACATGCTTCCCACAGTAAACCTAGATGTGTAGGAGAATAGTGATAAGCAAGCTGGTCCACTCGATTTCGCTCTGTGCTGAAACTGACCAATCAACAGCCGCACACCATAGCTAGTAGTCTACTAGCCAAAACCCATAAAATTGTCCAAGCCTAATTGGCTACATTTAATTTTAAAAAACGACTGCGATAGCAAGCAACGCCAGAAGCTAACTAGCTGCTATTGATACGTTAAGCCTAGTTGCTGTGTTATGCGCAACGAGAAGGCAATTCAAATTAGGTACGCTTTAACATAACAGGTTGGTTATCGTACGAGTAATTATAATAGATATACATCTTCAGACCATACCTGAACTTGCCGGCTGGTCGACCTTTACATGCGCACACTTCCTCATATACTAGCCGTTGCCAGAGATACTTTGGAGGAGATGGGAAACGTCACTATAATATGTTAACGCCCACTCGTTTCTATTACGTTTGTCAATTGGCCGCTTGATGTATTAAATGTGAGTAGGCGTACCCCTTCATAGGCTGAATGTGACGTGTTTAAGCGTCAGCTCAGAAACAACAGCGCAAATTACACGTGCAGACGCACAACCTAATAACTATTGTCCCAGATATTGGATATTAACCGTAATGTTTATAATGCTTCTTTTTCGTGACGTTTAGTATCTATTAAGAAAATGATGTGTCTCGACATGCGTTACAACCATGGTTTTCAGTTAATTTACCTATGTATTCCATTTCTGCTGTTACGACGTCAGTCACTTTTAGATACTTTTATTCGAAAAACGGCTATCAACTAAATGCAGCCAAAAACTAAACATCTGATGGGAAAAATATTGAAATGTAGAATGTTCACAAATGTTATTGTCTCTGTCACGTCCGCAGATTCGTGTGTTTTTACACCTACCTCTGGGTGGCGCTGTTTCATAAATGTTTTATGGTCAGATATACATTTGTGCTGCTTTAATGCTTGAATAGGTTTTTGTTTCTCTGGTTATAGGACCACAAATACATGTGATTTTAAACTGCTCTGACTTATGACTTGTGATTTGTTTCTTACCCCAATACCCATAAATCTCATCACTTTAGCAAGCACGTTTATTTATATAGCACACTTCATACAAAGAAGCAATTCCATGCTTCACAAAGACTAAGAGTAAATAATAAAATTCATGCATTTTATATTCATAGCAACCCGTTTACTGGCATCATGTACATTTCAAACATTACATCACAGTGTGTAACTGTGTACATTTCACATGTTACATCTTTGTGTGAACCTTTGTACGTTTCAAACAGTACATCTTAGTGTGTAACTGTGCACATTTCACATCTAGGTTCAAAAGATTCATCATACTTTGTTACACTATTCAGTGGTGCATTTGTGGGTGTCTGTCTGTCTGTGTTTGTTTGTGCTAGCAGATGAGTCACTGCTTCTTGAGCAGAATAGGATCTATGCCACTGTTTATAATAGAGTTGATAACACACCACCTCTCTAAGATTCAGTCACTAAACACAGCTCTGACCTGTATTTCATCTGTTTATTCTAAAACGCTGCAGTTCTTATAAGCTGTTCATCCCTTTATCTTCCCCACTGCAGTTCTATTCTCACTGGGGCATCTAACTATGTTATGGGCTGAAGCAAATGTGGTAGCATCTCTGATTACCTTTCCGAATGGGGAGGCAAAAAGTAAATTGAATTATATGGCTTTTTCTGGTTTGTATTTCTCTGATCTGTAGCTTACCAACTATGGTGATAATGCGAGGGTTTCAGGAGTGATTTGACAGCAGACCTCTGGGTCTCTTGTGATTTAAAATGTGTTTATGTATTCATATTTATTCTAAGTATTAAAAGGCTGTGCGTCCCCCCTTTATCGTTAGATGATCTTACCGCAGCATTTCCCAAGGGAGCAAACGGCAAAAACCTCCACTTGTGCACAGTGGTGTGAGCAACACCTGTGTTGCCAGTTAAACTTACTCTTTGTACGTCCTCTGTTATAACGCTGGGTGTATATTTCCTTTCTATTGCCAAACACAGTAGTGTCCAGGGTGTCTTATGTAACTTCTACTGCAGTGTTGCACACTGATGCAAACCACCCCTCTGTCACAGTGACTGTAAACACATTTACTGGTTCAGGTTCTGATATTCTCCCACTGTAAGTTGAGACGATGATTACTGGACAAAGTGCTGGTTGAGATCAAACAAAACTTCAAAGTACAAGTTTGTCATTTTTCCTGAAAGGTTCATTAATAGTCAAACGACTCATAAACCATATTGGGATATGAAATGTATATCACTTTTTTTTATTAACATTTTTGCTTGGACACTTTGAGTAGCCTTCAACTGGTGCAAACCATTGGTGGTGGTTGCCTAGCAACCCATCCACGTCGTGTGATGTTCTATTCTCGTCACAGTTGCATTTTTTTTTACAACAACCCTGCTTGTTGTGAGTCATGTGTACAGTGGAGTGTCACTCCATTTGTCACTCCTTGACATTTGTGCTCGCAATGTCAAAGCTTTGGATATCTAAGAACAATAAAAAAATGCAACTTAAATGAGAAATGCTTTTAAATGCCTTTTGGTATTTGCTAATGTGGTTATTACAAGAAAAAATATGATGTTGTATAATTTTGTACAGGTTTTCCTATTTTGGAAGGTACACTGCAGCTTTGAGTGCCCATAAATGTGCTCCCTTATTCCTCGCTCCCTCAGTACCATTCCTCAAAGGGAGGGGGGAAAAAGGGAGTGAGAGGGAAGTGGGGAGAAGTGAATGCCAGAGGGGAAATTAGTTGCAAGCTGCCGGAGAATAAGCAGTACACAGCTCCAAGGTCTGTCTCTCTTTAAAGGTAAAGTGTGTATGTTTATACATATATATATGTGTGTCTGCGTGTGTGTGTGTGTCATATTTGTACTTGTTGTGAGTGTGATAGATGGTGGAAGGCATCGCTTTCATTTGGTCAGTGTGTTTAAACGAGCCGACAACGGGGGGAAGATAGAGAGGGCGAGATAGGATAGAGAAGCGTGAGCAATGAGCATCGACTAGACCTCCAGAATGAGGAGCGATTAGACAATAATGGGACCGTCTGTGAAAGTGAGAGGTGTTTATCAAGTGATGGAGAGAACCTGGCTGGATGGGGTTCTAAAGTTACAGTGTAGGTAAACAGAAGATGGGACTGAGAAGAATCAAAACAATGGAGGCTGTGAGGGAGAGAGAGAGAGAGAGAGAGTGCTATCACGCAGCAACTGAGAAGACGCGTTAGTGAGAAAGGGCGTAATATCTACAGGGAGCGCTGTAGCGTTCGTGACTCTGTGGCATTCATCTCAGTCTGCCATTCCTTGCTGTTTAATTCTCTCAGCTCTCTGCGAGATGAAGGGCCTGCTGCCACTGAGATTACCTGGGCCCTGAGGGTCTTTCCTGGGCATCAGCTGTGTCATTCGTCTGCTGTCTCTCTCTGCTCCGGTCCTCCTCTACTTGCCCATTGCTAGACCTCTGCAGTACAAGAGAGCCATCTATTCTGGACGCGGACAACTCCTCCCACAATCTGTCAGTGTGCGAGTTGCCCCGGCAACCATGGATGGACTGCGCCTGCCGCCGCTAATTGAGGAGGTCATAGAACCGGCAGGTTAGTGTGTTTATGTTGCTACAACACAGTTATGTGTCCTTTATTTTTATTGTTGTTAGTTGTATGTGTGTCGGTGTGGTTCTATTGCACCCTAATAATGTACTGGATGCACATTTGTGTTGTGTGTTTGTCAGTGTGTGAGCCACAAACGCTCTACCAGTCTGCGTGTGTGTGTGTGTGTGTGTGTCTGTGTATTGTATGCATCTGCCAGTCATTAAAATGTTTCCAGTACAGATTAATTAACCTTTAAATCCAGACAGGCTTTGACGCTGTCCTGCCATAGTCAGACAATTCAGGGAAGTTTTCCAGCTGTCTGGATCACCAAACTGAATATTACATTTAAAACTCTGACAATATTAATATGTAGTACTACCATTATAAATGGTAAGAGCATGCACTCACTACTGTACGTAGTTCTGGATAAGCGTGTCTGCTCAATAATTTAAAAGTTACTGTGAAATATACATGCAGACGCGGATCTCTGCGTTCCTTCAGATTTAACATCCTCGGGGATGGAGCTGGACTGTGAAATGCCGTCGGGATGTTTTTCACAGGCAGGGACTGGGAGGAGAGTCAGGCTTTAGACGAGGGTGCCCCATGTCATTCAGTGTTGGATTGTTTAAGACGTACAGGTTGTTATGGGTTGTTGCTAAGAGACGCGGCTCATAAAGTGTTCTAGTTTCAACAGGTCAAGATCATACAGTGTTTTCATTTTTTAAGAGGTGGAGATGAATTTCAGATCAAGTGAGTTAGCTAAAACAGCTTCTGAGTTTAAATTGCTAAAGGGCTATTACAGCCTGTAGTTAGCCATTACTCTTCTAGTTGTTCAGGGGTTTTTTTCGCTGTTCTAATGGACTTGTGCGTGTGCGTGCGTGCGTGTGCGCGCGTTTGTGTGACGTTTATTCGATGTGTACTGACAGCCCAGTTTACTCTGTTACTGTAATTACTCTGGACTTTCTCTGTAGATTGGAGAATGAAGGACACTAATTGATTGAGTCAAAGTTAGTTAGTTTGGGGAGAATACAATCAGACTGTTTTGTGAATGCATTGCGGTCATAAGCCTGTTTTAACACAGTTAGAGGGCCACCGCAGTTTCACTGTAAACACATGTAAATAAAAATGTCACGCCTCACCTCTGCAACTCCCCTCAGCATCAGAAATGTAATGATTATGTCATCACATAAGGTGATTAGGTCACCTTTAGTCATTATCTCACTGTCTTTGGCTTCTGTTCTGCGCCACACACAAAAAACACAAGGACAAACACAGCATTTCCTTCCCTCTTGCCTTACCTGATTTGTCTGGCACATTACACCAGGGGTTTGAGACACACACACACACACACACACACACACACACACACACACACACACACACACACACACACACATACACACAGCTGGGGTACAGATTTGAATAACTTTACTCAATACCCATCTGACCCACTACCGCATATACCCTGTCTACTGTTTCTGTTTCTACTGTTTCTGTGCATGTTTGATTAGTCTATCCTAGTTTAGATTAGTACAGGGCTTTATAATCAGGTGAATATTAATACTGGTGATTAGTCTAGCCTGGTTCAGATTTAGACTGGGCTTTATAATCAGGTGAACATTAATACTGGTGATTAGTCTAGCCTGGTTTAGATTTGGACTGGGCTTTATAATCAGGTGAACATTAATACTGTCATTAGTCTAGCCTGGTTTAGATTTGGACTGGGCTTTATAATCAGGTGAACATTAATACTGTCATTAGTCTAGCCTGGTTTAGATTTGGACTGGGCTTTATAATCAGGTGAACATTAATACTGTCATTAGTCTAGCCTGGTTCAGATTTGGACTGGGCTTTATAATCAGGTGAATTATAACGCCTCTATCTCTCCTTTCTTTAGGACAGCTATATTAAACATTTATGGAAAGTTCCCCAGCCCCATTGATGGTGGCCGATCTGACCAGACAGAAATAATTGGAAGATGCTGAAAGGTTTAGAAATGGAGCAGGGATGAAGGAAAGAGATAAAGAGATGCTAAACGTCTTCTAAGAACTGAGACAGGTCTATTGATATTCCAGCACACCTCTGGCCTACGATTTACTGGCTTTTATCATCTAGGCCAGGTGCGTGTGTGTGTGCGTGTGTGTGCTAGTTTGCGCGTGTGTGCGCGTGTGTGCGTGTGTGTGTGCATGTGTGTGTGTGTGTTCCTGCAGTTGATTAAACTGCCGTTGATGGATAAAGTCGGTTATCTCCCAAGTCTGCCAAAATTATTTCAGCATCCTGTTCTTTCTCCTTTATGTATGATACTGATTGTGTCATAATGAGAGGTACGTTTGCAGTGAACATGATTTAATGTAATAGTCACATTACTGTCCATAGAACTTCAGCATTATTTAAATCTGGTAGGTGTTTTCTGTAACATGGATAATAGTATTGTGCAGAGGGGAGGGCAGTTCAGCTCAGGGGCCACATCAGGACTTTGAAATTACATGGAGGGCCACATTTGTTTTGTAATTCGTTCATTTTATATGAAACCATAATTCAGATCTATACACATACCATGGATACTGCAGGTCTATTATTTTATATAAATCATTTTAATTCAGAATCAGATAAATAACAATTGGACTGGCAATTTATTGTGTACCTCCCCTCAACTGTTTTGATTCCAACCGCAGGCCGGATGGAATTGCATCCGGATTCGGCCCGAGTGCCTTAGTTTGCCCATCCCTGGTCTACGGTATTCCAAGGAATGCCGCATTTCTGTCTATGAAAAAGGGAACATTTCTGACTTAAAAAACTCTGGTGGGAAAAAATAATCACTTTCTCATCTCAAAAAATTGGAATGGCTAAATGAGATTCCAAAAAGCTAGCAAGCAGTGTACTAGAAGGTAGTGTACATCAGAACAGAGAGAGTTGGTGAGGCCTGTTTAGGTCACTGTGATACTATAACAGATACTATAACAGCCATCAGTTTATGTTATCAGTTCTCTGTGCGGGGGTCCAGGTCTGGACCAAAACATGGTGTGACAGATGGTGTCTTGGTAAAATGTGCTATTCTGAGAAGTGAATTGTAGCTGATTCAGCTTCACACTCCAGTGGACAGTGACAGTACAGGTCACTGAGTGAGCAAAGATTTTTTTATACGTGCAAAGTGAAATTAATGTTGTTTTTATGCCTGCGAAACTTGAAATCCAATTGTCTGTAGCCAGAAACGTATGCTTCGTACGATGCCCACACAGAAATGGGATGTATAGTTTAGATTGAAGAAGACTGTAGTAGCCCCGTTACAATATGTATTTGGGAAATGTGTGTATCTGTGGGCGAGCATAAACAGGCTGCTTTAGGGGAATGTGTGAGTGTGTGCGTGTGGTGTTTGGAAAGGTGTGCATTCGCCAGGTGTGGCGTTGGTTACCAAGGAGCTACGTCCTGCGCATTCTAAATCTGTATGACTCATCCAACCATCACAACCTCTCAATCACCTCCAAAATGCTAGTGATGTTGAGACAAAGAGGGTCCGGTCTGGATTGATGTGGTGTGTGTGTGTGTGTGTGGTGGAGTGCATTGCAGTAGGTAATGGTGCTTATGGGTGTACATTACCTCTGTTGGAACTGTGTGAGAGGGGAGGGATTCAGAGTGTGCGAGATACATCATAACGGCAATGATGTAGCAGCGGAGATCCTCATTGGCTGCAGTCCAAAAGCTCCGGCCAATCAGCCTGCCTCGGAAAAGACTAGAACGATGTTGGAGTTGATTATAAACAGGTGCAGGGGGTGTTTGAGCAGGAAGAGATGAAATACATGTATGAGGGAAGGTAATAAAGCAAGTGGGAACGATACAAAGTTTTCTTCAATCAAATAAGCGGTTAAGGACCCTAAAACAGCATTTTTTCCAAAGGCTCTGCAGTATTCCTACGTATTGGTGACCTGTGGTAGATAGATAATAGATTAAATGGCATACTTGGCAGAACATCTGATTAGATCCTGTATGGTCTTTTGGAATTCCAGGCCTGTCACTGTTGTTTTTTAAGGGCTCATTTTACTTTAACCGCAAACTACAATTCACACTTATGCCACTGAAGCCTAAACATTATGAACACTCGCAGACAAAGCAAATAATGTCTATCATCTCATAACAAAGCCACATGTCAAAGTCAGGGTGAAGGAGACCATAAGCCTCTTTAAAACAGCGAGGCTTGTAGGGTGTGAGTACCTACTGACGTGATCAGAGGGACAAACCACAACCCGGCAATAGGGTGTTAGGCGCCCAAGGCACATCGATGTGCGATGGCACCCACAGGCCTTTCCATCTGGCGCGGCACAAGTCAATAGACAATTATAATAATGGTTAGGGACGGATTGTGTTACAACACACAGTGCATCACATCCTCCTGGCCTCCATGACGACCCCGGTCCACCATAGACGGCACCTATAATGTGTATGCCAGCGCCGGAACTGGAATGTGAAGCAGCGGAAGGAGTTGTCTGGTCCAATGTGTCCTCTGTTCTTTTACATCACATGGATGGTTGTGTTTGTGGAATATGATGATGAGGTGTTACCCTGGCCTCCAAATTCCCCCGATGCTCCCCAGAACAGCATAATAGATTGCAATGTCAAGGCTCATCAGTGTGTGTCATCATTTATTTCCCTCGCCTTGCTCTGCTACAATGTTTGTCTTGTGGTTGTGGGTGTGATTGTGGGTGTGGTTGTGGGTGTTCTAGGCCTGTTCATGTTGTTTAGTCATACCCCCTTTAGCAACAGCTTTGACCCTTTACCCTTCTCGGTCGTTTCTCTCTCGCTGTCCCGTTCTCTGTCTTCTCTAATTGCCTCTAAATGACAGGGATAGCCTGTAGGTTCCTAGCCTATCTTTCACTGATTGGGCTCCTGATATTTATTAAAACTAGATCGACATTTCCCTATTTTTAGGGAAATCGAAATCAGACCGAGGCCTCCAGATATTCTTCCTTAATTGCACTGTGATGATAATTGAGTTCCTGTTTTCAACGTTTTGGTTTCTGAGTTTCTGGTTTCTCGCAGTGGTTAATTGTGTTGTGTCTTTCATTTGGGTTAGAAGAGGGCTGGGAGAATAACAAGATGTTCACGCTAATTGCCACAAACCCAGATATCAGACCCCAAAATACATATGTTCTATTAAAATCAACATGACACAACAGGAGGGTATCCTAGAAACATACACTACAAACACATTGACTACACCCTTAGTAGTTTTTGCATCCTAGAAGTAGACTCATGTTTACCGTGTCATCTTAAGACCTCTTCTACATTAAACAGTAACTTAAAGGGCAGCGAGGGATTAGGGTCTAGGGAGTGAAATGGAACCAGTCTCAATTGTTCTCTTACAGCAAAGTCCATTTCCAGTCATTGAGCTAAACTTTTCCCAATGTCTGTCGTGTATTCTTGGAGACAAAGGGAGATTTTCCTTAGTCTCCTTATCCCCTTTCATCTGAGTTTTCATCAGATATCTGTGTGTGTTTGTCAGGAAGAGGTCAGCAACAGTTGTTTGAAATGTCTAAGCTATGCTAGGACGTACGCCGCTTATGTAAAACGGAACCTCCTCCTCAATCGTAACTCGTTGTCACGAATGGTGAGTAAGTGTACTGCACTGTCTGGTTTCGGTGCACCCTTTCCTGGTTTGTGTTGGTTACAGCTGTTGGGGATTTGCAATCACTGGGCTATAAAGGGGATTGCTAGATGTCACTCATTGCGCTTCATTGTTTGTATGTCACATATTATTAGAGGTGAGTGTTATTTTGGTACAGCTATTATTTTGGTTAACTGTCTCTTTCTGTAAGTCGCGATATGCGCATTTCATTTATATTAACCAGTTAGTTGTTGTTTTGCCGTTCGGGGTTTGTTTTATGTTGCCTTTGTGCCGGAATAAACCTTTGTTATATGGATTACCTGGCTCTGCACATGGCTTTCACCTGCACTACACCCTACAGCCGTGACACTCGTTGGGGATTCATAATCGCCAGTACTCAATGGCTGGGGGTCATCTTGGCTTTGTGTTCTAGTCTGCTTGAGATTAGAACCTGTTAATAGACCCATAATACACACCAACTGAATAACACTTCAACCTCAGCCTCAACAGAACCCATTATCTTTCTGGAACCCATTGTTTCACCTCATTCTGGTTATAGATATCGGTCTCTGCAGTGATTACTGGAGCGAGCAGAAAGAGAGAAATGGAAATATGAGATGGCAAGAACAGAAAGAGCAGGAAGAATGTGGTAGAGAGAGTTTTATTTAGCCACTCGGGGACGAGGAGGAAAATGATTGAGGGTAAAGAGATGAGCAGTGGGACGGGAGTGGTTGGTGATTAGTTTTTGCTCGCTGCTTTAGTGTCCCGGGTCCTGATAATGATGAGGCAGAATGAAGGACGACTAAAGGACGAGTTGCCTGAGGTTTCTCTCTCTGAATATCAATTTTGAGATTACAAGCATTCTACCTAACCCATATGAATATATAAAAACAACTATTAAACTAACTAAATAGAAGTGTACTTTATTTTTCCAAATCGACATTGTTTGAGAATATACTGAAGTAATGTTTTAAGTATGTGTGAATTTACTCGGTTGTATACAGAGTTCTTTGGCTTGTTATACATCTGATATTATGGTGACTGATGCAACTGGTAAAATGAATGTATTCAAAACAAAACCAAAGGCGGGTTACCTAATTACAAATGAATACAATTCGGACTAAGAGAAATTGGTTTTATATTCTATCCAACCCACTTTGTGATATGTTTCGATTAGTGAGACAAACTTTAATTGTCATTTTGTTTGTTGTCTGTATATCCGATTTTTTTACAATATGATGATTTAGGTGAAGAATATGTAAGCCTTTTAAATAGAAAATGCATTTATGTCCTTATCAACTTGTGTCTTGTAAGGGAATCAGCACATTGGGGTCAGAGGCCTGTGGATAAGGAATAGGGATTAACCAGAAGATACCACAGGAAGTGCAGAAGTTGGGAATGGACCAGCATGGTGTATACATGAAGATGGTTTACTTTAACCTTCACTACAAAGCATTCCGGTCTAAATGTTTGGTGCTGGGATCTCACTCAATCTTCCATCTTTGAATCTGTTACATCTTAATAGGTCAATGCAGACGTATGTATGAAATAAATTTGAGTAAACTGTTTACATACCTTAAATAGCCATGTTTCTCTTCACCCCTCTGTCCCCTGCTTGTCTAGATGACGTATGTGACCTGAAAGCAGAGAGACCTGGCCTGGTGAACGAGCTTACGGCCAAAGAGAAGTCAATGGAGGAGATCTCCATGAAAGAGAAATATGTGGAGATGGGAAATGGAGAGAAGGGTCAGCAAGAGTACCAGGGTGAGGAGAAGGAGGTTAACGTGGAGGAGGAGGAGGAGGTGGAGGAGGAAGAAGGGGTATTAGAAGAGGAGGACTTGGAGGAGTTGCGGTCCCAGGTGCTACAGCTGGTGTTGGAGCTGGAAGAGTCTAGGGAATTGTCTCAACAACATGAAGAGAGCTTCCTGGAGCTACAGGGTGAGTCGCTGTGTGTGTGTGTGTGTGTGTGTGTGTGTGTGTGTGTGTGTGTGTGTGTGTGTGTGTGTGTGTGTGTGTGTGTGTGTGTGTGTGTGTGTGTGTCCTGTGTGTGTGTGTGTGTGTGTGTGTGTGTGTGTGTGTGTGTGTGTGATCCTACTGTATATGCTATACATGAGGAGACCAGACAACCTGACACTTCAGTCCACAAAAAGAGGCTATTTCTGGCTCAGTGGTTTAGCGTAAAAGCCATGATTACGGTTAAGGTTAGTATTGTTTATTTTTAACAAAATAATCATAAGATAATACATGAATAAACTAAGGAAAATTATCAGTTTGTCACATTCATAGTTTTTACTGTAATAAGGGCTCGGAATTGTGTTACAACGAAGATTATACAAAAGCATTATAAAAACTGGGAATATTGTCCAGAAAATTTTAGTTAAACCTTTTGGACTCCACATGACACTGATATTATAGATATATATCTATATCTGCGCTTCAACCATTGCTTTGGTAGCTAAATTAGTCAATTAGCCAGCTACAGTACTGCATACAACTGTAAGATATTTGGACGTTATTTGCTATAGTCTTCCTCATCAGCACTCAAACAGGAACTAGCTTGCTACAACGAGAGAGTGTCTGCTGTTCTTGCTTTTGGACCACCCTGAGAAATTAGGTAGCTAACTTCAAGGGTGAAATAGTCAGTCACACATTGGAGGGGACAGCTTAAAAAAAATGTAATCAATAGAAAATACAACTACTTGTTTGGAGTAGTAGTTAGTGCTCTCGCCTGTGGATCCGGGGACGCGCAGTTTTTATTTTCTCTTTTAATTCTATTTTTGCCCACGTATATGATGTAGTTAAAACAGCTTAACGTCAACATTTAAGCTGTAAAATTCCATATGCAGTAGCTAATATTAAGAAATATGTTGTGCTTTTACTTTTTTATTCCCAGTCCGTCCCTGGGTAGTATCAACTGGCTTTTTTAAAGTCCCATTCATAAAAGCTGTATAATATTGCAATCGAAGTTCGCACTAATTCTACAATTGTAAATTCTAGTGAAATGCACCTGGTCGTTATCCAAGGGATTAGGTTCGCCGAATACTGAATGTTTACCATCCATGTGCCAAATGTCAGTCTCATTCCGCGCTCACAAGAGCACAAAGGTATAGGGGAAACATGACATGGATTTCAGGAGAAATAACTTTTGTTCATGTATTGGTTAAGGCAAGTGAAATGGATTTGGGAAATTGACCGGCCGGGATTTGATATTTTCGGTGCTGAAAAAAAGACGTTATGTACAAGCAGTCACATCGATATTGCTCGCATAATCATACCGTATGATCAAATATTGCGGGGGACAAATTGTCCTTCTTTGAATATTGGGGGGGACGTGTCCCCCTGTCCCCCCATAGGATTATCGCCTATGGCTAACTTGCTTAACCAAGCACATCTTACCATCCAATATACTGTTCGCCCTCAAGAAAAACTCAAAACTCACGCACAAGTCGCTTCTGTTGCGAGGTCGGCAGAACTTATTACGAATGTTCAGGTCAGGTGAACACCCAATCAAAACAAAGAGGAGGCAGGATGTCAGAGTTTGTCTTTTTTACATGCAGGTCCTAAAGCATCAACTCCTCATATATGTTTGCTTAGAGGTGAAGTTAGTAGATCCTTCGTTTTAGTGTAATAATCTGTATATTGTGTAGAGTGACTATGGCATCCACTGATTAACTATCCAAAAGTGTTTTTCCTCATCTCC